>CAKNYM010049030.1:85108-145283 GCA_932195095.1 Andricus curvator
GGGACAGTTGGAGATGAAGTTTCACCTCTGGATACTTTTTTAGAGCTTACTTTTTTATAGAGATGTTAATCTCTGGAATCTGAACTGTGTTCAGATATCAATAGATCAACACCATAGAAGTGCCTCAGATGGTAATATAACACTTTTAGAGCTGCATTGTGTCTCTCTATGTACCCGTATCGTGCATATTTTGAGCATCCACTGAGAACATGTCCAAGTGTTTCTGGCTCTTGCTTGCACGCTCGGCAGTTGGTATCGCCGACAGGTATATTCATTATGCGCTCGCGATAAAGTAAGGTGTCTATAACGCCGTCTTGACAGGCAAAAAGAAAGCCCTCAGTCTCCGATTTTAATCCAGCAGACTTGAGAAACATGTTGGACAGACCCATCGAGAGCTCTTCTCTACGTATAATGCCGTAGAATTTACCATGAAGGGGCTTGTCAGCATGTTCTCTTAGTAGAAGCGTATGTTCTGCTTCCTGTACACGACTTTTGAGCACCAAAGGTGTTAGTGATGTTAGGCCATGTGTAGTGTCGCTGGAATCAAATGGGAGGCCAAGCTCCTCTGCGGCCCTATCTGCGGCACGATATAGAAACGCCGCAGCATTGACGACTTCATGTTGATGTACTAGTCGCATAAGAAAATCTGTGCTGTTTAGAACTGAGCAGGCTGTAGCCAGAACCGTTCTGCGATGAAGACACTCTAAGCTCAGCAAGCCTCTACCCCCTTTATCTCGAGGGAGGTATATTCGAGGTACGGAAGATCTAGGATGATGACTTCGATGGATTGTCATCATCTTGCGTGTGCTTCGGTTAAGTTGCTTCAACTCATCGACGTTCCATTTTACTGCACCAAACGTGTAGAGCAGTATAGGAACGGCCAGCATATTGGTCGCCTGGATCTTATTCTTTCCAGATAATTCGGAAGCCCAAATTTTTCTGAGAATTTGGCGATACCTTTTTCCAAGGGCCGTTTTTAACGCAAGCACATCATGGGTTTCCGCTTGCGGTATTCCAAGATATGTATATGTTTCTCCAATACCAAGATGTTGAATGGTATTTCCGCCGATGAGTTGAACATCCTGATCGTGACCCGATGATGTAGTTTCTAGTCTTCCTTGGTGTAGGTGGACGCAGGCACACTTCTCCAGTCCGAAGCTCATGCCAATCGCTTTAGAGTACCTATTTACCGCCTCCACAAGGATGTTAAGGTCCTCTTTCGAGGAAGCAAAGAGTTTAAGGTCGTCCATGTATAAAAGGTGGTTGACCTTATATTCTCTTTTGTTCGGCGGGCCACATAGGTATCCAGAGCTTTTGCCTCGGAGCACAATAGATAGAGGCAAGAGGGAGATGCAGAAAAGTATCGGACTTAGAGAGTCTCCTTGGAAGACTCCCCTCTTATATGTGATATAGCTTGTAGTCACTTGTCTTTTGTCAGATGTTATGAAAAATCTTGTCCGCCACAAGAGCATAAGCTCTTTTATGCATCTCACTATTTTTGGATGCACCTCCATGCATTCAATGAGCTTAATAAGTAGCTCATAGTTCGTGTTATCGAATGCCTTACGGTAGTCAATCCAAGCCATGGACAGATTGCGTCGATACCTGATCAAGTCCTGGGTGATACACCTGTCTATTAACAGGTTCTCCCTGCAACCTGCCAGACCTCTCTTGCATCCACGTTGTTCAACTATTGCACTCCATACCGGCTCGATAGATGTTAATATCCTCTCTTTGAGGATGCCAGTGAATAGCTTGTAGCTGGTGTTTAAACAAGCTATGGGCCTGTAGTTCTTTGGACTTGACAAATCTCCGGTCTTAGGAATCAATACCGTGCGTCCTTCCACTAGCCACTGCGGGACGGGTTGTTCTCCGTTTAAGAAAGTACTAAATATACGAGCTAGATGTTGGTGCGTAGAAGTAAACTTCTTCCACCAAAAGTTGTTGATTTTATCTGGCCCTGGCGCTGAAAAGTTCTTAGTTCTAGCGATAGCTACATTTTTTTTTAGAGAATTAGCTAAGAATATATTTCCGATAACTTTTTTCTGTGATACTTTGTAAATTCCCAAGTATTATTAATTATTTAAACAATTTTTATAAGCAAATCGGAGGCAACTAAGAATGTCTTTTCGAGGACTATTTCCTACGATACTTCACAAATTTATAATAATTATTAATCATTTAAACAATTTTCATAAACATATTCAGAGTTTGTCTATTTACAAAGGAATAGGCTCAATTTTTTTACGGAAGCAACAAAGTATGTATTTCAAATAAGAATTTCGTACCTTACTTTGCACATTCACAATAATTATTCATTATTTAATTATTTTTCATAAACATATTCAGAGTTTGGGTATTTTCCAAGGAATGGACTCAATTTGTTTACGGAGTTACCTAAGAATATCTTTCCGATGACTACATTATGCTATTAAAATTTCAAAGATTTATTAATTAATTAAATATTTTCATGAGAAAATTAAGAGTTTGGCAATTTGTCGAAGAAACCCTCCCGTCAACCCTCCTGCTCGACATGAATTATAAACCCGAGATTAAAACGCAGCGAATACACAACTCGATCATATACGTCGTAGATGGTCATCCATCCGAGTGCTATGCGCGCTCAAAATGGCTTGACATCTGGACTCTTCTCGAGTCGATATCATTTACTGTGTATTTCTATGAAAATTTGTACGCCCTGACATTTTACAGGTTTTTTTTCCAAAGTTGCATAAAAATGTTTAGAGTTGCACAATTATTTATTCTGCATCGTTGGAGGGTATCCAGGCGAAGCCGTGTACAAATCAAAATTATTGAAGTAAATATTAATTTCATGGTATTTTATGGAGCTTCATTTCCAAATAAAATAAATACATGTAAATAAGTTGGTAGCGCGCGGAGCGCGCGTATGAGGCTCTAGTATTTTTAAATTAAGAGTAACCCAAGAGAGTATTTAAAAAAATTAAGATATCAAGGAATGTATTTGTGATGGATATTAATTTGTCGCGGGGCTAAAAGTTATGTGACAGGACATGCGACTATGATAAAACTAAAGTTTCAAAAATCTTTTTAAAATATATGCAGAAAAGATAACAATATTTAAAAATATGGGAAAAATTACTATTTTCACGATTTATTTGATTTTGCCTTTAGAATTTCAAAACATCATCTCATTTTATAATCTGATAAATTAATATGGAGCATTAACGGATATTTTGTAAAAAATATTATTCAAAAATTGTGATTATATTTAACTGTTATTTGGAATCAACATTGATTTTTAACTATACTAACAACACTAACATTCTCGTAAGTATAAAATTGACCATTTTAGCTCGAATTATGAATACTTTAAATAATTATTTTCGTGTTTTATCCTAAAATAGCAATACAGCGTGACCAGACATATTTAAAAAATTTAGTGAACATTATTATATAATACTTTTTAATTTATAGTACTTTTTAATTTATAATTTATAAACGAAGTCGCTTACAATTTTTAAACTTTCCTAAATTCTGCTCTGATATAAGTACTTTACTGAGATAATTTTAGATAGAATTTATTATTCAAAGCAAAAGTGGAAAATGAATGGGACTTGAAGTGGTCACCTTTTTGACAATCGCCCTTAAATGCACGCGTTTTGCATGAGAAATCTAAGTTTTATTAATGCTCTCATTCATAAATTGAGGGTTTTTGAAAAAGTGAGGCCATGCCAGCGTGTTGACGGGCACTCATGAAGTCTGGGGTTTCTTCTTTTTACATCAAATAATGAAATACCCGTTTGTTATAGATGTAAAAAATTAGCCATTTCATTTTTTATTAGCCAACAATTTTTTAAGAAAGCAGATCCATAAATAAACAAATTCTTAATTTTTTGCGAATATAAGTCGTCTTTGAAATCCTTGAAATCTTTATAATCTTTTGAAATCTTTGTGAATTCGTTGAAAACTCTTGAAGTACTTAAAATCTGTGTGAAATCTTGAAATTTCTGTGAAATCTATTGGAATCTATTTAAATTTTTGTAAAATATTTGAAATCCTTGTGAAATCTTTGTGAAATCTGTGAAATACATATTTGTGGAAGCTTTCTTTAATCTTTGTTTGTGAAATCTTTTATGTTCGTTTGAAATCTTTTAAAATCCTCTCAAATTCGTTGAAACCTTATGAAATAGTTTAAATTCTTTGAAACATGTGTGAAATCTTTCGTATTCGTTTGCAATCATTGAAATATTTTAAATCGTTTAAAGTCTTTGAAATGTTTTCGAATCTGGTGTACTGCACCCTTTTTGAAATCTTTGGAATTCTTATATTCTTTTGAAATCTTTATGAAATTTTGATGAAATCTTTCTGAAAACTTTTGTATTCATTTTAAATCATTAAAACATTTTTAATCTGCTTAAAAAATTCTAAAATCTTAGAAACCTGGTTAAAATCTTTGAAATCTTTTCAAATGTTCGAAATCTTTGAAATCTGGTGTACAAGCCTTTCTAAAATCTTTGAAATCCTAGCAATCTTTATGAAATGTTCGAAATCTTTGGGAAATTTTTGTGAAATCTTTTAAAATAATTGCGAAATTTTTCTTAAATCTTCGTTTGTGAAATCTTTTTTATTCGTTGAAATCATTGAATTATTTGAAATCTTTTCAAATCATCTAAAATGTTTTGAAATCGTTTCAAACCTTCGAAATGTTTATCTTTGAAATCTGGTGTACTGCACCCGTTTTCAAATCTTTGAAATCCTTTAAATCGTTTGAAAGTTTTAAAAGCTTTGTGAAATTGTTGCGAAATATTTGAAATCTAGTGTACACGCCTTTTTAAAATCTTTGAAATATTTGTAAAATGTTCAAAATCCGTTTGAATATTTTTAAAGCTTTGAAACCTTTTGAAATATTTAGTAATGTTTTGTAATCTGGTGTACACTCAAAAACCGAGTGGTGAAACTCTTGAAAAATCCGTTGTATGGCCATGGCTTATTCTAATTCTGAAACTGAATTAACATCGAAATTTTCAATTAATCATTTTTATAATTTGTAAGTTGAATATCATAAAAAAATGTATACTTTAACATTCTATATTAGCGGAGACAAAGTAAAAAACTTATAGAATTATTCAAAATATTAAAGTCTGTTCATTGCAATCTGTAAAATAATTGGTATAATCTACAAAAAATGCCTATAAATGTCTTTATTTATTCTGTTATCAGTAAAAGATCAATTATATCTTGATAAATGAACAAATTTTTCATGGTCGCTGGAAACCCTGTAATAAAAATTTGCGAGATCCTGATTTAAAAATAAATTTACTGTAATTTTTATGCTTGAAAGAAAAAGTGAAAATATGAATAATTATAGCTATTGAATGGAAAAATTGAACTAAGCAAAGTTTGCTTGAAAAAAGTCATACAGTTTCTACAAAAATTGAAAATGAAATTATGACATTTCGAAACTATCCCAACCACTAGTCCAATTTATGCACAACGGGATTTTTTCCCAGAAAGGGGGATTTCATTTATTATTATAAACTTTTTATATCAAATGTTACATCAAGCCCACATAAATTAAACAAAAGTGTTCTCTGCGTAACAGTAGCTCCCTTTTCTTAACAATTTAGCCATGCATGGAAAATAGACAAACCATTCTTTTTCAAAGATGCTCATATATTGTGCTTTAAATGTATTTTTATCAGTAGATAGTTTTTTAATCCTTGTTCTTGTGAATTGTTTCTAACGTACTTTTTTTAGTACCTACAGAACCCTGAATTGTTCAAAACATTTTTCTAAGTAAACTAGAAAGAAATAATTTGAAAGACACAAAAAATACTACTTGGAAAACATCCTATTTTCGGGTTTTGTAACCTCAAGACAGTAACATGGTTTTTCTAATATATTTTTATTAGTTAAAAAATCTCAGATGTTCAAAATACTTTTTAATGTTAGATAAAAAAAAGATTATAGTTTAAGAAAAAAACAGAAATTTAAAAAATTATTATTCACGTTAGGAAAAAGTTATAAAGATAAGAATTTTTCAAATATGCAGTTTGCTGGCATGTAAAACTCAGCCATGTGTCATGAAAAGGGCCCTTATAGCCGGTTCTAGTTCAGGAGATATTCGCGTTTTTCTAAGTCTGGGTCAAAATTATTATTTTCGGGTTTGAGTGGGGGATGATGCTAGGGAACTAAGGACCTATATTGAATCTATTGGCACTATAATCATGTACCGAGAGCTAACGGAAGTGGGTGTATTTCATGTTCGATGAAAAAGTATAACACGTGCGCTTATGGCACTCGCCAAATTTAGATTTTGTTTTTCCCGAAAAGCGGGTTTTCCAAGATCCAAATTCAAAAATGCCCCCGCAACTCGTTTTTCAACCTATACTACGTTCAACGAGAGAACGAAATCGGCCGTGCAGGTTTTATTTTCAAGGAAGGGGTCGACACATTTTTTTCCTTCGGTGTACAGCCAATCACTGTTTGAGACACAATTTTTTCAAACAGACTGACCCAAGTGCTTTCTGAAATTTTTTATAATCTTAGGTAGGACCACGAATGAACCCTTGCCAGCGGGGGTCCTGCGCCTACACTTCCTTCTGGGCTTAAAATGCCGAGAATTTATCCGGCTATATGACCCTACACGTAACTCCATACACATATAACAATCAGCTTTAAATTAATATTATACTTTTGTAGACTCCTAGTACGCTACCTTTTTACATATTATTTTCCATTTGCAAAATTTTGTTTCTACCACCTGCAGTGTACAGTTCTACACTAACACCTAATATTTACGACTTTCTTGGGAAAAGCGTTTTAAAAATATTTTAATTTCAGAAGAGAAGATTCTTTTGATTTTCAACTATAGAATTGATTTATCTTTCGAGTTTGGTTTCTCGATTGAATCGTTAGCCTTTTATTCGCCGTCGATGTCATTCAAATCAACAAAATCAGAAAATAAATCGTTTATAAAATACTTGAAATCGATATCATCGAACAGAATCTCTTTAAGGGCGTCTTGCTTTTCAATTAATTAAATTTCGGTTTGTGATTTTTGAAAAATAAATCAAAAGTTTGTGAAAAAATGGGAAAACGGTCAGATTACTCGATGTTAAATATTTATGAGAATTTATTAAAATTTTGGGGGAGGGGAGTATTAGATAAAAAAGGGGACGAACTACGATCCCTGCCATTTTTTGTTTATAATTTGACATTATTAAGTATCTAACGTTTTAACATGAAATACTGCATAATCGCTTTCAATTTAAAATTGCTCTATTTTATGCCTAGTTTAGGGTTTCAATAATACATTCTAGATCAATGGAAATGTTTTATATATAATCAATAGTCATACTGTGAATATATTTGGACTTTTTTTATCTTTTTGAAAATTGTACTTAATTCCGTGTCTTTCCTGATATTCTGTTAATTTTTTCCTAGTAATTAGACTCTATTATTACAATTCATTTGAAGCTCACCTCGGCACGAATTGATTTGCTGCCCGCTTTGGTCGATACTCAGGGTGAACCATAAAAAGCATGTGTGGGAACCCAGTTCCAAAGTAAGCACCGTCAGTGTGGTGGTGTCGGGAACTTTTTGGCGTATATACATCCATGCATTTGGGACAGTAACTCTTCACCATTGCTTCTCCAGGAACGTCACTCAGACCCAGGGGAAGCATGGGCTGCGATTCACAGTAGACTCTCGGACAGTGACCAAAGTCGCCAGCTTGATATTTTTCTATCATCTGGGCTATTCCTCGATTTGTGAGAATGTAACGAGCATGTATCAAACCGTAGAGCATCTCGGCAGCCTGTTCGATGAGATCCGACTGATTTGGGTTGTCGTCCAAGTCATCGTCTAATGTTCAAAATATTCACTTTAGTTATATGAACCGGAAGAAAACTAGTCAGAAGGATGTCAATTGAATTGCTTGACTATTATTAATCTTAATTGCCGCATTTCTCACAATAATACTCTTATGTATTCACCTTTTTACAATTCTAGTTGAGAAATAAACAATTTAAATCAAGTCACTTAAGTTACCAGTGTAAATTATAATTCATTCAATAACTTCAATCGCAACGGAAAGAAAAATAAGTGCAAAACTGCAAAAATAAAAGCACTTTCGAGATAATTAAAGAAGCTACTAGTTTTAACTTCCAAAATTCCCTTTACAAATAGGCTTTTGTCATGATTCTAGATAACATTATGTTTAAATACTTCAGTTCAAACTACTTAAATGTCAGCATATAAAAGTATGCCTTATCCATATATATATATATTATATTAATCACTTATGTTAAGTAATTTTGTTTATAGTGGAATCCTTGAATTTTGCACTGCATACTTTTTATTCCTTTTTTACGCTACTAAAAGGACAAATTCGATTAAATACATAAAAATATTCACTCACCTGGCTCTAAATCTAGAATCATGTCCAGAGCCTGACGATAATGTGGTACTTGTTCATTTAGACCGGTCAAGTTGAACTTGTCCTGGATGTAATCTTCATCGACCTACAGATAAAATAAAACACGCCATGAAATTTTACGAATTACTTCTAAAAACTAAAAAAGCAGAAACAAATGCTCAATTCGTTAGAGGAAAGCTTAATATATTAAACATAAGATTGGATAAATTATGTGCTTCCATCTTTTAACCCGATATAAGATTAGTATAAGTAACTCAAATCTTTTATAATTATTTTTAGGTAAAGAAGCAATTCATTTTGCAAAGACACTGTTTTCGTTAAAATAACATTTTAATGAACAAGCATGATGAAGATTTCCCTTCAGCTCTCACATTACAGATATCGAAACATGAAAGCGTTTCCAGTGGGGTAAAATTACAAAATACGAATCAAGTTACTTCGTGACGCTGGATTGAAATCTATCACATTAAGAGCCTTCTAAGAATGTTACTAAGTAATTTTTTTCTCAATAAAGAATAATAAGATGTGGACGACAAATGAAAATAAAGCAAAATAAAATAAGATTGTTCAATGGTGACTTAAAAAATATCTTAAGAAGAAATTAATTTTTTAATTTTAGAGAATTCGAATTTCGAATCATTAGTGTTTTAAAGTGTCGAAAATTTAAAGCGGAAACGAATCTAAGTCTTGAAAATGAAGTCTTTGAAAATGATCAAATTTAAAGTATAAGTGTACTTAAACTTTAAGTATACGATTTTTCGTAGCGATTGTAAACTTTTAAATTTGAATTAATAGGGAATAATTTTGGGGAAAAATAAAACAGAAACTTAGAGATGAAGGAAGTTGAATTCTGTAAAATTTGGCACAATTCAATTAAAAAAATAAAAAGATTAAAATGTAAAATCCGACATATTTTAAAGCATAAAATTTCCACTTAATTTATTTCAAGCTGAAATAACATTTCAGAATGAATTTCATTTGCGTTCAGGAAACAAAATTTCTTTTACTTGAAAGCTCGAAAAGCATGCAGACTTTAAAGATTCTAAAAACAGTAAGGCTTTCAAGTTTAATGTCTAAAGGTACTGATTGCAGAAGAAACAGATTTCGGAAAAAAATCAGTACTTATGTGTTTAAACTTTATAAACTAACATAATTTCTAAACTTTGTTTAAAAACTTATCATCAAATATCAAAAGCAAAAGAAATGCTACTTTCGTGCAAATTTTTTCAAAACTTGCACTCTTTAAAAACACAACATACAATAATTTAAAGTAGATGGTGAGCAAACGTAAAACCTAATAAATTGGAAAGCCTAGATACAATTTTAAGCCTGAGATTTTAAAAGCTTCAAGACATCCCAATTCAAATGCTCTAAATAAACACGCATACAAATATTTTGAAAATCTCAAGAAATGCTAGGCCTAAAACTGGGTTTCAAGTTAAAAGTGACTCTTCAAAAAAACGTTTAACTCTGCTGAAATTACAATGGAGAAAGTACACTAGTCATCAAAAATCAACATGCATGTCCAAAATTTTTCATCAAACTCCAAAGATCGAAAGAAACAGAAATGTGACTTTCCTCTCAATTTCCTGAAAACTTTCCGACTATCAAATACAAGCAAAAATAAGCGGAAATTTTAGAAGCTTTTGATCGGAGTTGCAGTTGATGAAAAGCGACTATTGGAGAACGTAACCGACTAAATAGGCCTACGAAGGCAACTGACTATCGAATAAGCCAATAAGGTGACGTATGTACCTCGCAAAAGAATTCGTTGCCCCTGAGGCCGCAGAACCAGGAAATCCATGACACCTCCTCCGAACTGCTCATCTTTCTGTGGGACAGAAGAGATTAAGGAATCCTGAGATTATAAATTCCGCGGGGAAGCTGCTGCAGGTGAAGCTGCGCAGTGGTACAGCGTGGTACGAGCGAGTAAAGCGAGTTTTTCCGTATACACACGTGCCCGATCGGCGTCCTCGAGTTCTGAACAAGGTCTTGACGGGTTGGGCAGCAGGGAATCGGATAAAAAGCGCGAAATAAGCCACGGGAGGGACAATGGAGTTTTGGCTTTACTGGGTAAGTGGCAAGATGCCCGATCTTATAGCCTGTCCACGGCTGAATCAGGCGTCTCACAGTACTCACTGTTGCTCCATTAAGTGCTTCTTGAACACCAGGGAGAGTCCGACGCGATCACGGAGCGCATTACTCGAAAAATACCTGCGAAGGACCACGCGGCCCACGAAAAACCCAAAAATAAACAGCCCTTACGGCTTACCTTTTGGTGCCTTGATTAGCCACGCTTGCTCGCCCAAAGGGGGTAGATGTCACTGTCATCGCCAAGCAACTACGCCACCAAGCGGCAACTCTCTCCCAGCCCCAACCAGTCCAAAACACTTCCCCGCGAAGCTCAAAATTAAAGTGTGCGTGTTTTCATTTATTACCTACGTTAGTCGTTAGTTTAGAAGAATCGTTTTCTTCTAGTGATAAATTATTTCATGCAATCGAGTGATCTGGCATTTCTAATGCGTCTTTAACAATTAAGAATTTGGGTAGGACGATCCAACAATCGGACTGGTCAATTCGCTTTGTTTCCGGTCTTCGAGTTGATCGTAAATTTCTTTCTGAGAAATGTATCATTAACAAGTAAAATCAACTTTTGATCATATACAATAATATTTTTCCTGAATTGAAATTTAAATCCAAAATTATCCGAACTGCGAAGTTGACCAACTTACATCTTTTATAAAACATCTGTTTGATAGATTAGATTAGTATTTGAAATGTTTTAATTCACAATTTGATTCTCATTATAACCAGTTCAGCAAAAATAGTTATAAGTCATTAGACCAAACATTATTTGAAAACATTATTGGAACCAGTGGAATTTCACCGACTTCCAATGAAATCTCACTGGTTGAAACAGCCAGAAGTGTGTCACTGACAATCAGTGATAATTCACTGGTTCAGTCAGTGGATTTCCGGCACTGGTTTAATCAGTGAGGTTCACTGGTTTCTCAGTACCAGTAGTCATCTCTGGTCGTACGCCTTGTCGCCTGTCAGCTGTTTAGGTATGACACTTATCATTCATCAGTATTGTGGTAACAGTTGTAAAATAATGATTTAAAAGTCCCACTTTACTCTCACAACAATAAATGAAGGCCGGGCTGCAATATAATGAGATATAATATGTTGCGCCTAATTGTGGAAGACCCGTCGTTATGTCAACGTGTGTCGCTTCGCTCAAAGTCAAACCCAAGTGACCAGGGGCCTCCCACTATCAAGCGAAAGATATTATATCCCCTGCTCATGGCAGCCAGGCGGCAATATTTATAAAACAGACACTAGTACGCAATAAGCTTCGTTTTCACTCGAGAAATTCCAAGGCCAGCAGTGGGACTCCGATGCTGTTTCAAAGTCGCAAAAATGGAACGAATCTCTCTTTCTAACTCTACACGTTAGAGAAAGAGGTCCGTTCGATTTTCGACTTCCGACACTGTATCGAAGTCCGACTGCTGACCGGCGACGCGCGCGTACCAGACGACTGGAGGTTCATGTTCTGCCGCGTGGAGCGCTATATCACTGGTTCAATCTATCATTTGGCGTCACTGGTATATTCAGTAACGTTATTTTAGTTGAGTCCATACTGGTTCATCCAGTCAAAGTTGGAAAACCACTGATTCGCCCGTGATAATTCAAAATACTGATTCAACCAGTGACAATTTCACTGGTTCAGTTTAATAGAGCACTATAATAATAAAGTAAATAATATTTGATTTAAAAATATTTAATTAAATAGCATTTTAGTGAAATATATTTACGTTCCACGTGCGGAAATTAGAAAATATCAAAATTAAAACCCAGCGTGACAAGCGCTTTGGTTAAACCACGAAGGAATGATATTAATATTATTAATAATATATATTATTATTATTACATTCTCATCATAATGAGAAGGTATTGGTTTTATGTAAAATTTGACTTAGTCGTTTTTCATCATATCTCCACGTTTTGAGACCCCCTGAGTCAGAAAAAACGATTTTTACGAAGGTGTCTGTAGTCTGTCTGTAGCCTGCAGGCACGATAACTTTCGAAAAAATAATCAGATTGGATTGTGCTTTAGCACACTTTTTTAAGGCCTAAAAAGAAAGAACAAGTTCGTCAACCAACTATTTCGGATCAAAATTTAAAAAGTGAGAGCATTTTGAAAATTTTTGTGACCATTTTTTTTAAGATTTAAAAATTCTATGTACGGCTATTCATAGTACTCGGAAACTGGAACAATTTAACCTATTGACATTTTTCGATAAAAATAAAATTATGAGAGTTATAACATTTTGAAAATCCCCAAAAAAAAAACGAAAATGAACAATTTAAGCGGAACAACGCACGATATGGAAAAAAGCCAGGAAAAGAAAAACGTTGCTTTTCGAAAGTTCTACAAGATTATCATAACAACTTTTGGAATTTTTTAGAAAAAACAAAAATTCGAAATTTGATCGCACAAAAAATAATGAAAAATTAAAAATTCCATTTTGCGGTAAAACTATGCAAGATACAAAAAGTGATGAGGAAAAAAAATTGTGCACCCAAAAAAGATCTACAAGTTTGTTAATAATCACTTTTTAATAGGACGCTTAGTTTTTCTTTTATTCTTAAAAAATAACATTAAAAATTAAAAAATGTAATTTTTGGACAAGCGAAACGAGCTATGACAATAAATTTAATAGGCGAAAGTTGTTCACTTAAAGGCGATTTACGATTTCGTTATTTATAATTTTTAGAAAGGGCGAGAAGATTTTTTTTAATCAGAAAAAAAGAATAAAAATAAAAAAATTGAATGATTGGAAAAACGACACGAGTTGCAATAAAATGTATAATAACAACCTTTTTTCTATAGGATTTGCACTTTTTTAAATTATAAGAACAAGACAATGAAAATACGTATGTTTCAATACCAATACATATTATGAATTGTGATAATATAAATTTATTGAAATGATAGATATTTCAGGGTAGCTAAGAATAAAAATTAGTGCAAAATAAGGAGCAAATATTGAAGTAATAATTAAATTATTTTTCATGATTACTTCAATATTTGCTCTTTATTGCGAGTACAGAAATAAATATAATATACATTTGATATAATATAGTGTTGAACATAATGTAGAAAAGATCGCATTGTGGACATAATCGAGTGCAAAGCACGAGATAAGTGATGAGACTGTGTTCGTTAAAGCCGAAGGAGCTTTAACAAGAGAGAATTCACAATCACCAAATTACAGTTGTCGATGATTTGACCTTTAATTTTAATGGTCTGTGCGTAGCGCAAGTTAAATATATTATGGAGCGCGAAGCGCAAGATTTTTAATAATATATTATTATTAATAATATATTATATTATTCCTTCGTGGGTGAAACCAGGTGAAACGCAGTTGGTAAGGGGAGAATGTACATAGCTGCCGTAAGATGGCAGCTATGCATGGACTAGTTACCATGTTGTGGCGGCTATGTGCTAATGTAGGTTTTTAGTTGAGGTTTTCTATAGTGTAGTAGTATATACAGGGTGTCCAGGCTCAAGTGTCCGGACTTATGCAGCTGTATAAAAATAAAAAAAATAAATCTAAAATTCCTTTTCCAAATATCAGTTGAAGTTTTAGTTTTTAAGTTATAAAATATGTAAGCTTGTCCAATCAGGAGCGCCGTATAAACAGTCGTGTGTGCGTGAGCGGGATTCCAATGTTGTGTTCTCCCGTCGCTAACCCCACCTTTGCGCTCGCTTCGATCACACTGCGTTGGAATCCCGCTCACGCACACACGACTATTTATACGGCGCTCCTGATTCTTCCAGCTCAAATATTTTATAACTAAAAAACTAAAACTTCAACTGATTTTTGGAAAAGGAAATTTGTATTTGTTTTCTTTTTATTTTTATATATTAAAATAATAAATAAATATATTATATATATACAGTATATGTATAAGAAAACAAGCCAATCAGCAAGAATGACTAGTGATGGGTGATGGGCGCTGCTCGGTATTTCACAGTCATGACCAATCCTGACCGGTCATGACGGTAAATGTTGGTAAAACGCGGTCAGACCAAAATATTTCCACCAGAAAAGGTTTTTTTATAGAGAAAAGTGGTTTAGTTGTTAGGACATACCCTATACTAAACTTGCACAAAAAGTTTTTCGCTTCTAAATGTTCCAGTTATTCTCAAAGCAATAAAAATTCCAAAAAGCTGAGCATAGCAGACGACACTTTTGACAGTTTCGCGCGAGTTTCGAGGAGAATTTGAAAATGACACTTGACAATTTTACAAATTACATTGAAAATTTGTTGCATTTACTAAGTAATATTTTAAAAATAATATTTAGTAGTATGCTAAGTTATTTTGAATACCATTTCAATGTCTATGTCACTTAAAAATTAAGTTAAGTACTGTGTATCGTATAGGTTATATTCCCTAAATGAAAATATACTGTTTTTTTGTCTTTAAATAAAATAACATTGATATCTAATTATTATGAATCTAAATTCATGAGTAATTTGTGTGAATAATGTATTATTTATTATTATTTATATGTGACGAAATTCAATAAGGCAATTATTATAATTAAAAATGGGAACAATGGCAATACAAATAATAACAAATAATACATTATTTACAAAAATTACTCATAAATCTAAATTCATAATAATTAGATATCAACTTTATATTATTTAAAGACAAAAAAAACAGTATTTTCATTCAGGGAATATAACCTATACGATACACAGTACTTAAATTAATATTTAAGTGTCATATTCATTGAAATGATATTCAAAATAACTTAGCACACTACTAAATATTATTTTAAAAATATTTCTTAATAAATGCAACAGAGTTTCAATGTAATTTGTCAATTTGTAAAGTGTCATTTTCAAATTCCCCTTGAAACTCGCGTGAAACTGTCAAAAGTGTCGTCTGCTATGCTCAGCTTTTTCGCATTTTTATAACTTTGAGAATAACTGGAACATTTAGAACCGAAAAACTTTTTGTACAAGTTTAGCATAGGGTATATCCTAACAACTAAACCACTTTTTTCTATAAAAAAATCTTTCCTGTTGGAGATATTTGGGTCTGACCGCGTTTTACCAACTTTTACCGTGCATTACCGGTCAGGTCAGGTATTACCACAGTCAGGCCCAGGCCGAGCAGTGCCCATCACTAACATTGACACATTTTGAATTATTGACGATTACTAAGAATGACATTGTCTCTGGACCCAGTGTTGCCAGACCGCGCGATTAATCGCAAATTGGGCTAGGGGAGACCGGGGCGAGATGAGCATACGGGGTCAAATGAGACACTGAATTTTCTCTGAAAATATGTGGTTTTCATTACTGTTCTTTTCAGGTATAACAAAAATAATGATATTGAATATCTAGAAATAAAAGAATAGACTGAATAAATAAAATAAATTAAAAATAAAAACGATTAAAATTTCAACACCTGAATCCTGTTATTCTGTCGTATTTTAGAACAGAAAGAAAATTGTGAAAATAACAGATAATATTTTCAATCTAACGTTTTTCGTAAAGTTAATTTATCGAACTTTAATGATGTCATGTATTTATACACATTTATTTAATAAAAACCTGTAATATTTAAGATTTGATCAAAAATTGTGATTTGGGGCGGAATGAGCTAGGTTTATGGGGCGAGATGAGACACGCATATCCTGCTTGTCACTGAGCGCTTTTAACCTTTTTATGGAGTCGGCCGAAAAGTTTCTTTCAAGTGCAGATTTGAAAAATATAAAATTGTTGCAATGGTGAGAACCTATAGAAGAAAAACTAACAGACAGTCATGGTCAGAAGAGTCTATGGTTGCGGCTGTAAAATCTGTGATGCAAAAGAATTTGAGTGTTAGAGCAACTGCAATTGCTCACGAAGTTCCAAGAGCAACTTTAGCTCGTAAAGTTGAAAAATGTTTGCAAAAAGATGTTTCGGTGGAAATTTCTTGCAAAAAAGGTGATTGATAGAAGTATGTGTATATATAATTGATGAAATCAGGTCTATCTATTATATCATAAGTCTTTGTTATTATACGATGTTAAGGTTAATTTCTTTAATAAATTTTAGATGTTTTTGTAATTGCTTTTTCAGCATTATTATTTTGTGTTCAAAAATTTAATTAAAATTCTTGTGTTCAAACTTAAAAAAAAGTTTAAATCTTTAGGACTGTGATTAGACTGTTAGAGGTTAAAAATGTTAGGAGGTTACAATTCCTTCCTATTTTGTTTAAAAATACATAAAAGAATTGTATTAAACTGATCATTGATTGCATCTATACTTTCAAATATTTACAAACCCGTTCCCCTGAGTAATACGACTAAATGATACCTACAAAATCACAAAAAAATAAACTTCTATTAACAGAAAATAATTAATAGTTAGCGTGTCTCGTCTCGCCCCAGAGCTGGGGCGAGATGAGACATATGCACAGTTTATAATTTACATATTTTTAAAGCAATTCATATTCTTAAAACACTTCGTCCTTCATAAAATTGATACCTGAAGGTTCAAATAATGTGAAGAACTACTTAGATTTTTAAAAAATACTATAGATTTCAAATATTTTACTGAAAATCATTACTATGCTCATCTCGCCCCGGTCTCCCCTACTTCAGAGGCTCTGTGCACGACTGAAATTGGTGATTTGCGACAAGTCGCAATTTGGGCTACTTAAGTGCGAGAGACCCGCGAACTGGGCTATTTTGTGATCGCAGCCCCAACGTCGGCTCCTGTGTTCTGATTGGTCGAGACATTAGCGCTAACAGCAATCGCAATCGCTACGTAGACCAGTACACTGTTGAGCATGCTTTCCATCCATGAGCCGTGGGACTCCAATGCTCTTTCGAAGTCGAAATCGAACGAACTTCTCTTTCTATCTCCACACGTTAGAAAAAGAGGTCCGTTCCAGTTTCGACACGGTATCGGAGTCTCACTGAAGGTACCGAGCTAAGAAGACAGCGTCACCAAGTAGCTGGTTCTCAAACCACACCGTCCCCCTCTCCTCGGAACGAAATTGTGAAAGTCGCTACTTTGGGCTACTTCAAGCCGAAAGTGCGCGATTTTGGGCTATTCGAGCGTGCGCGATTTTCGTGCGACTCGGGCACACTCAACCTGCGACTCGCTTAAGCAGGGTAGAGTTCCTCTAGGGAGAGTTGTGCCACGTTACCCCCTCCACTAGCCGACGCGAAACCGGAATCGGAAATACGTAGCGAAGCGCGGAACATTTAAAGTATTATAGATGTCTCACTCAGCAAAACTTTAATCAAAAAGCCAAAAACAAAAACAAAGAAGAAGCAAAACTTTAAGAAAAGGTTATGTGTGATTTATTTTCATGCAGTGTTTGTTATGAAAATATACTTTTTTAATGAAAAAAATAGTGTCGTGTAGCATTCTCTACTGCCGTAATAGTTCTGGCCAGGGTTTTTACTTAAGACAAATCCCAAACGATCCTAAGCTTAAGCAATTATGGATGGAGAGTATTAATCAAGATTATTGGATACCTCACTCCAAATCAGCTGTTTCTGAGGTAAGATTTTAATTTTCAATAAATAATGTAATAAAAGTCGGAAATATACCTCATTTGGTCAGGATTGCAGGTACATTTTGACTGTAACATGTGGGAAACAATTATTTACTATTGAATCAGTGTCTGAACATTATATTTGACTTGAAACTCGCGCCAATTTCAAAACATCCGATTCCGCTTTCGCGGCACCAATCAGCAGCGGAGTAAGCGGTGGCACAACTCTCCCTAGAGGAACTCTAAAGCAGGGATCTGGCAACACTGCTGGACCCTCTGTATAAATGTAGGTACAGTCGGACTCAGTGATGCCAATGTTGGCGCCTTTTGCTACTGCGCTTGCGTTCGGGCCACGCGCTGGTTGGCCGCAGTTGGTGCGCGATTCAAAATTGGAATTAAAAACAATTATTGTGACTTGAATAAATAATTATTGAAAAATGCACAAGAATGTATACAAATTGTACAACTTCTGATTTTAGACTTCTGAAATTAAATGTTTTGTGAAATATATGTTATTCTTTGGAAGTCAAAGAAAATAAACTGTCATTAAAAGATTATATGTGTTATAAATTGGTTTCTTGTCTAAAATCAGAAGTTGTACAATTTATATACATTCTTGTGCATTTTTCAATGATGATTTATTTTCATTACAAGAATTGTTTTTAATTCCAATTTTGAATTGCGCGCCAACTGCGGCCAACCAGCGCGCGGCTCGAACGCAAGCGCAGTAGCAAAAGGCGCCAACATTGGCATCCCTGGTCGGACTGGTGGGACTGGTCGTCGGACCTCGATTCTACGAACTTTCCGGGGGGAGTTTTCAGGTTATCGGGGTCGCTCAAAGGGGAAATGAAGTTGTGCAGTTGACATTTGCGCAGCAATAAGTAATGGTGGGTTTTTTGAATCTCTGCGCGCCACCTGCGAAAACGTTAAAAACAATTTGAGTGTCTAGTGATGGGGGCACCAGATGAGGGGAAGTTCATGGTATCGAGGCATCAGGGGTTCATACAATTCATAGAATAAAGAATCGAGGTTCGACTGTATTTCAAGTTGTGACGTCAGCTGGCAAGATGTCTTCACGCTGAGGGCCAAGCAATAATACCAATCCCATGGGATGAAACGTAATTTTCTCAATAACTTGGAAAAATAGTATATTGCGTGACAAGGGCCGAAAGGCAACGATATCACACGGGGGTGAAGGCACAATACTAAGCGAGGAAAATACAGAGGGTCTAGAGACAGTGTGGCAGCCTAAAGTACTGCTCGCTGATTGGCTCCGCCATTTTAAGTTTACTTATGCATATACTATATATATATATATATATATATATATATATATATATAGTAGATATACCTCGGCGAACCAGTACTTAAAATGGCGGCATCCGGCTAGGTTGCACACAGGTGGTCCCGAGACATTGTGCTATCCGGCTCCCCAACTGTATTGCACATGCGTTGCATCGGCAGTCTCATTGATTGTAAATGGCGCGCTTTTTTGACACTATTACATGTGTGAATCAATTTTTTATGATAAATCATCATTATGGAAATAATGAAAATTAATTTCCAGATCACAAAGTAGGCTTTTAGAGGGCAAGCTGAAATAATTATTTGATTTCACTTTCTAGAAATAAAAATTATTCATTTGAAATTCAAAGAAAGGAATACCTTCCTTCACCAATGTGAATTTGAAGTCATTAATAATATTTTTCTATACTTTATGATTATTACTTATTGTGAAAAATTGATTTGCATATTTAATCATTTCAAATAAGTGCGCCATCAACATCCAATAAGGCTGCTGATTCGGCGCATGCGCAGTGCAGTCTTGTATTTGTATTCATGATCCAGTAAGAGTAAATCTTTGTAGTACTTCGTGAGTTCGTGGTGGAAATACTGGAAATGGGTGGCAGAGGAAACCGTGCTTGACCATGGGTGGAAACCACGAAGTAATAGTAAGGAGAAGAAACTGTGTACTACGAAAGCATGGCAACTTTTTCGAAATAGTTGTCGAGACCTTTGAGTGAAATATCTGCGAGAGCTACGAAGATGCACGAAGTACTCTCGCCAAGAGCCAAAGAGTTACCGCCTATTTCAGCAGTAAATTTGAATGAGGAAACACTTTGAAATGAAAATGTTATCAAATTCATGTAATTTAAAAAATTTGAATATTAAATTAAGGTTCCAGTGATATTTACAAAACAGCCTATTTATAAAAATTTATATAACAATTATTATCATGTACTTTGATTGCAAAAATAATGTTCATTAACCTCTTTGACCAACCTCGAATTGAAAGCGCGAAAATAATTGTGAATCTTAAAACTCGCATAATTTTCAATTGTAAAATGTCCAAATAAAAAATTCTCCACTTTAAAATATTTACAATTGAAAGTTCTACATTTTTTAGAAGTTATAATTGACAACCCTTCAATTTCAAAGATACATAAATGAAAATTTTCAAAATTAAAAGTCGACTTTTTAATTCTAAATCTTCTAAATGTAAGAAATTTCAAATATAAAGCATCAAAATTAAAGAATTTTTCATTGTAAAACTTGAACTCGCATATTTTGAAATTGTTAATGGTCAAAATTAAAAACTCTCGAATTTTAAACTTTTATAATGGAAAGTTCTACAATTTGAAGAGTTTCAAATAAAAAATGTTCAAGTATAAACATGTATGAATAAAAGTTCTTGAATGTTGATGATTTTGAAGAACTAAAGTCAAGCCTTCAATTCTAAATCTTCCAAATTGACGGAAAGTCGAATGTAAAGCATCAAAATTGCATAATTTTGTATTTTAAAACTGAAAACGTGCATAATTTTTAATTCAAAATTTTCAAGATTAAAACCCCTTCACTTTTAATGATCGACAATTCAAACTTCTACCATTATCAAGAGTTACAATTGAAAACTCTACCATTTTAAAGATGATAAAGTAAACACTCTTAAATATGGTTGATTTCAATGATCAAAACCTCAAATTGCTGACAGATATTTGTATTTCTTAATTAAAAAAGAAAAACAAGAAACAGTTATTATACTTACCCTGAATCTGCTTTTATATTAATCTGTCATATTTTATCATTAAAAATAATAAAATTGTAATTTCTTGGAAAAAACCACGGATATTCAAGGAAAATATATAATATTTTATTTCATTCCTACAAAATAATTAAAAAAACCTTGCTTTATGCATCTCAGTTTCTTTTATAATAATTGATTAAAGTAAGATGTAATGGCAGCCACTTTTTTCTACAAATAATTATAAATATAATCTTAATATTACACTCGAATTTCATCACGGCACGTAAACAAAATTTGCTTTGCCTCGGATTTGACTGACCGCCATGACACTCGGCACTCTCGATCTCTCCGCTATCGCAGATATTTCACTCACACATACATTAAGAAAGCCCCCCCCCCCCCCATCTATTCCGAAAAAGTTGCCATGCTTTACCGCCGCAAATGCGTAGAGGTACGGCAAATGCATTAGCGTGGTTTCTCCTTTCTATAACTTCGTGGTGGAAACGAAAATAGTTTACAAATGGTGGTCAGTGTTGTCAAATTCTGAAAGTGTCATAATTATTGATCGATAAAAAGAATTGCGGGGGTTTACCACTTGGAAAATGCTATAACCTTCAAAAGTAATTCTCAAGCTTCCAAAAATTTGTCAAGTTTTTTGCTCCTGAGAATGCAAAATACTGATTTCCTAAAAAAGAATGAACTAACTATTTGAGGTTATCAAAGTTTCTAATTGTCTGTATTGACCGTTGACAAAAATGGTCGTTTTTCTAGTTGAAAGTGACATATTTAGCGAGAGTAAGTCACTATTAAATGCCAAATACGTAAATTGATGGGATCCAGTAACTTCTGTGAGGTAATTTATTTCTAAGATAATCAATTATCGTAGTTCAACAAAAACAAAGTTGGTCTTCATGTAATTTCAGCTCCGCGCTATACCTATAAGTTAAAAATATAATAAAGTTCCTCCCGACCGCGACTCTATTCCCTCCTAATTTTATATTGAAGAATAGAATATATAGAGAGTGAGAGATTTTTAATCAGTTAAATAAAAAAATAATCGTTCAAAGCAGGCTTTTATTACGACAGTTACAGATGAATCGTATTATCACACAAGCTGTTATCAGTGTCTGTGGAATTTATGTTTGTCTCCAAAGTTGATAAGGCAATACTTCAGTAAAAGTTAGTACAGCCTTTCTTTCTTATGGAACTGGCAATAAACAGATTTCCTAATGTAGTTAAATATATATATATATATATATATATATATACAGATATATATTTTTCACAGATTATGCATATGTGGTACTGGTTGGGAAGTGACTTGGAGTCGTTTTTATTTCCGGGGTACAATGTAACCACCACCGTGGGATTATTGGCAACCTGTTTTGGCTTGGCTGCCTTAGCGGTTCTCTACGAAGGAATGAAAATTGCGCAAATAAAATTGAGGCAATTGTCAATGACTTCTATTCCTCCGGACGCCCAAAGAACTTCGGAAAATTCTTCCTTACTTTTTAGAATGTACCCGAGGTCCTTCAAGCCCTTTACTTCATGTCGCTGGTATACATGTTTATTTTAATATTATTTTATTATACTTCAGAAGATAAAACGAAGTTTATTCAGTTGAAAAGATTTTCGTTCAATGTGAGATTAAGGCACGTTCTTATATTAATAAGGCTGATGCTATAGTTTAGCGAAGTTAAGGTTACGCGTGCAACGTGATTGGTGGACCTGGAAAAGGATTTGATGGTGGCGTGTGGTGGACAAAATTTCCACCAATCATGTTAAAAATTATTTCCATAGACACTCCGTATTCATTCATAATATACCTTGTATCAAAGATCAAATTTTAATCTATCTTTGAATATTTATGTTGTCAATACTGATCTATGTTCATTGTTCATATTAACGGAATAATACTTCAAATTTATCGGAATTAAGATAAATAAATCTAGCCGATCCAAAGTAACCAAATTTCAAATTGAAACCTTTTAAATTCGAAGTCTCAATAGGTGCCCAATGTATGATATTGAAGTAGTATGAACAATTTATTAACATTTGAAGTTAAACAATTTCAATTTTCTGTGCTCCATATTAAAAAATTATTCAAAGTACCCAGAAAAAAAGAACCGATTGAAACGGCAACTTCGTAAAATGCATATCGGTTAAGTGTACATTTAGATATTTAATACTGAATTGGTTTCCGACATTTGAATCGGTCAGTTATGCGGACGGCTTCGAATCTGCAATGCGCTGCAATTGATTGATGATTGAGAGATTAAAAAGTAATTATAAGTAAGGCTTTTGATTCATTTTGATATTTCAGTTCTAGAGGATGTAAAGGCATTTGCGGCGTATAAGACGTATTCTTTTCGAAACCTACCGGTGGCAGTCAGGAATTCTAGTGACAGATACACAATTCAGATGACTTCAAACCATAGTCAGAAGCATGCCAATAGATTTATGTTTCCTGGGTAGACGATATGCGCCTACAAAAACAAAGAGTTTCATAGCCAATATTTATTCATCAAAAAATAAGGGTACCGTTGGATGAGGGTGGTCCCGAGGAATAGGTGGTGTCCCTCGGTATAATAAGGCTCCCTCGAGATAGATAGGATTCTGCGAGTTAAGTGGGGTTTGGTGGAATAGCTAATGTTCCGTTGGATAGGGGGGTGGTGTGTATGGAGAGTAGGTAGGGTCCTATGAGATATCTGTGGTCACGGGTGATTTGTTGGGGCCTGCGGGATAAGGGTGGGCCCAAGAGATGGTTATTTTCTGACCAGAAATATTTTTAATTCTTAGTTTGACAGGACTTTAAACTTCACTTCATATCATGAAGCAATGTGAGATTAAACGAGCTCGATTAAGAATTCTTTCGCATTAGATTCGTTAATTCGGAGATTCATTGTTTAATGGTTCCAATGTGTTCACTGTGTTTATATTTCTTTCATTCATGAACATTTTCAGCTACATAGTTGAATTTTTAAGCCAAAACAGATCAATTTTGATTTTTTTGTTTGTAGTTTAAAGTTTAAAGAAGTAGTTTTCAAACAAAAAAAAAAGGATTTGTGCCCGGATGAATTGTAACGAAGATAGTTAAATGATGAACCAAAAAAAATGATTTTTAAACAAAGAATATTAACTTTCCATCAAAAGGACCGAAAATTACAGGAAAATAAAAGAATTTTTAACCAAAAAGTTGCCCCATTTTACCAAAAATGATACAATTTGTATTGGAGTTTTTATAATTTATACATTAAATAACAAATGTTCAAATAAACGTTGAATTTCATTTTTAAATCTTATAAATTTTAGGTTTTTAAAATTACGTTGAATATACGTTAGCCATACGTTGGATATTTTGTAATTCAGGAAAAGGATTGTGAAGCTTGCGATAAATAAATAGTAATTTTTATAAATAATAGATTAAATAACAAATGTTCAAATAAACGTTGAATTTCATTTTTAAATCTTAAAAATTGTATGTTTTTAAAATTACGTTAGCCTCTCACATGTAGATCCTTGTAAAATTTGTTTTTTGCATCGAAGATGCAAGGATGTTGACGCACAAGTTCTATTAATTTTGAATCATCCATAATTATAATAGATGCTAGACAGTATTTTCGAAAACTCAAGTCGCGTCGGCTGGGCGGCTAGACTGCTTCCCGAGCAGTCTAGTCGCCGCGATTTATAGCCGCCCTTGGGGTCCCTATTGTCGCGCGTCGGGTTTCGCGCATACGGAAAGGGTGTCATAATATCCAATGAGAAGCAATTACAAACCGAAATGCGCGATTTCACTCGCCCGTACGGAAACCCACCTTAAGGAGGGTCTGAGCCGCGTTTATATAATTTTGGTTTTGGGTTCAATATAATAATAAACGAGTTTTTTAAAGAAGTTTCCGTTTTTCTTCCCTTCAAGTACATCCCTAAGAATGTGACAATATTCTGGTTTTGCTTAAAATAACTTTTATAGGCATTTTGTGTGAAGTGAGCGTATTAGGCGCACATCCTGGGCGCTAAATAAATAAAAACCCAGATCATTTAAAAAATTATAAATTTTTCAAAGAGATTCGTAAGATATAATTATGAGTTTTAGTAGATGTCAACAAGATTTAAAAAATAACCTAATGAGATTTTTAGACGTTCTGTATAATTAATAATTAAGTAGACTACCTATATTGGGAATATTAGGATATCTTTTTAAAACGGTGAAATGATTTTTAATATCTTATTCGGAGCGACTATAGAGTTTCATATACTTTAAAATTGTTATGATTAAAAGTTTAAATTTCTACAGATTGAGGCACTTCAAGTTTTAAATTCTTAACTTTTAATACCTCTGAGTTGAAAATGTCAAATTTCAAACATTTTGAAATATTAAAATCACAAAGAATTTGACACCTTATTCTATAAAATTTTTGTTTTAAGGTCTCGAAATTAAAATGTTAAATTTTGAGGCCTGGATTCAAAAATTTTTATTTTGCATAATTTTTATCTTTTGGAGAGTGGCCATCACTGGTTCGCTGTTGACAGTGGGTCTTTTCATTTACTTAAAACTCCAGTAGAACAATTTGTTTCACACTTTAGGTATAAACAAAATATATACGCGAGCACACTACGTCCAAAAGCTTGAGCCATATAAATCCATTAGAAAATGAGGAAAATGGAAAAAAACTGTTTTTGAGATTATGCTGAAATTTAGACAGAAAAAGGAGGTTTTAAAAATATGTCTGCTTATGATTAATATTGCTGAAGGTATCAACTAGAACATCTGATGACATAGAATGTTTAAAATTGCATAATAAAATTAATATAAATAATTTGCTTATAAGCTGCATTTGGTCAACACTGGGTAGGAAATAGTGGATCGAGCAATTCCCACTTAAAAAGTATTTAATAATAATGATAACAATTGATTACTAAGTAAAATCAATGCCCATTTTAGAAACCACGTACCATTAGCTATAGGTTAAAACACTTGAAAAAACTAGTAGTGTCACATTCATAAGGTGCAGAATAAAATATGGTGACCGACCCACTGTGGCTGGACGACTTTAGAAATAAGAACAATTTATTTTCTCACAAAAACGTTAAATTTGTATAATCAACTGTACAAAATCCTTTGTATCCTTTCTATGTAGTTAGGTGTATAACTTTTAGATTTACGTTATTTAACGTCACGAATTACGTAAAATTTAGGCGTAATTGCTACTTGACAAATACCCGACCCACTGATAGCCACTCTCCTATTCGGTATAAAAATATAGAAATTTAAAAATATTCAGAAATAAATGGCACTAATTAAGCTCATTAGTAACTAGTGATCTTTTCATGCACTTTTACGCGTTTATAAAATATCTTCTCTTTTTTCCATTTTTTTCAGAATTTGCTCACCATTTTTTGCTTTCAAATTAAAAATTTTATTTTGAAAACAAAGTTATACATTGCATTTTTTTAATTGTATGGTTTTAAATTTAATACATTCAAATCTGGAAAATATCTTTCTAAAATCTTATAAATTACCTAATTTTAAAGTGAAGCAATGAATATGACACAATTTCAAATTTAAAAAAATAATAAATAAAAATTTGACAATTTCAAACTCAAGGCATTGAACATTGATTTATTTGAAATTTGACAAAGTTAAACTGGAACAACTTCTGAATAAAATATTTACAACTATTTAACTTACAATTTTCAAAATAAAATTCTTTAAATTCAAGTTTAACAATCTTTTTCAACCTAGAAACTCCATTATAGTAGAAGTAGATTATCAAATTTTATTTTGAAAACATTCCAAGATGAATAATTTGAAATTAAAATATTGAAAACTAGACAATATCAAATCGTTCAAACAAAAATTGTACATTTTCTAATTAAAAGCCTTGATAGTTGAGAACTTGTCTTTGCTCCATTTTTAATTGATTCAGCTGAACACAAAAAGAGAATATTTAATTATGTCTCTGATATCGTTTTATTTGTCAAACAAAACCGTCTGCATAACTCACCTAATTGTTGAGCGCGAAACTCTAGTCGCGTAATGAGAATGTAATCGTCTTCTAAATAAAATTGAAAAACAATTGTAGTTCCGGTTTATGACTAGTTTATCAGAGGTTTGAATCATCGTTTTCGATTCAAGTTACCATATTTATGACATTTGAAAAAACGAAGTTGAAAATTATGCATTTAACAACTCAAGGTCATTGTAATATATAAAATATTACTAATTTATTATTATTTTATTTCCATAGTGAAAGTTGGAGCAAATGGTTGTTGGAAGTTTGCCACTGGTCTTTTCACACTTTACTTGGCTATTTGCTAATGTTGGCGATAATGACGTACAATGGTTACATAAGCATTGCCATTGCCCTGGGAAGTTGTTTCGGTTATTGGATATTTGGTCCATCCCTCGTTGAGTTAAACATAGCACAACTTCAAGCAAAGGGTCTAAAAATGAAATGTACTGATCACTGTGCAGGTGATTATAAACGAAATATTTTAATAAAATTAAAATTATTTTATTTTTTGCTTTAACTTTTTTTCAGATGCATTAATTACTTCAGAAAGAAGAGAATCTACTGTTTCGACAGTAGCTGATGAGTTAGCAACAGAAACTAATGTCGAGGTTCATGTCCCCAGTGACGCAATTCATTAAAGCTCAAGGAGTAAAAAAGACTGATTTTGATATTACCTACTTCAGTGAATTCTCTGAGAAGCTTTACGTACATTTTAAGATTCAAAACATTTTAAACTACACTGCCGTACAAACAAGGAACACAGTATTGAGATCATAATACAATTTTTTATATTTAAGGGCATGTGACACAGTCAAATACCTGTATTACCGACCTCACTTTTCAGTTTATTAAATTTTTTTTTAACCTAAAATCTTTTTTTGTAAATAGAATATCGGACTGAAACTTTGTAATATGTATCAGAAGACCATAAACTACGTTTATGTACTTTATTTGAGTAGAAATTTCGCTAAAAATTATTTTCAAAGAAATTAAAACTGCGACCATTTTTGTACATATTGTCTTTGTACCTTGAAATTTTTTGAACCTAAAAACTTTTTTTTTATAGTAAAATATCGGCCTCAAACTTTGAGAAATGCAAGAGCCGACAGTAAATTACGTTTATGTACGTCATTTGAGTATAAACGATGCAAAAAGAAAAATTCCAACTAAATGTCAACAACGGTTGCCAGTTCGGTCGGTATTCGCGATGAGCACGAAAATAAGAAGTCTGGTGGCCACTAAACGAGGCCAATAACGATTTCAATACTTGCATAATTCAACATTGAAACAAAATATTTCACTCAACTTTTATGCTGGACACAACTTTTATAAAATATTATTGTAAGAACACCGCATCATCAATCTTTGACAGCGTGGACCCCATATTTCAGATGTAGACGATCCAGCTGATAGAGCCTCGATTAGTGGCCGCCAGACTTCGCATTTTCGTGCCATGGCGAATACCGGAGTTGACATTTAGTTGGAATTTTTCTTTTTGCATCTTTTATACTCAAATGACGTACATAAACGTAATTTACTTTCGGCTCTTGCATTTTTCAAAGTTTGAGGCCGATATTTTACTAAAAAAAAAAGTTTTTAGGTTCAAAAAATTTCAAGGTACAAAGATAATATGTACAAAAATGGTCGCAGTTTTAATTGGTTTGAAAATAATGTTTAGCGAAATTTCTACTCAAATAAAGTACATAAACGTAGTTTATGGTCTTCTGATACATATTACAAAAGTTTCAGTCCGATATTCTATTTAAAAAAAAGATTTTAGGTTCGAAAAAAAATTTAATAAACTGAAAAAGTGAGGTCGGTAATATAGGTATTTGTCTGTGTCACATATCCTTAAGGTCATGTTACGAGTGGGTCACGTGACCGGATTCCTACCTTACCGACACTTTTTTCAAAATCAACTTACGTTCACACGAAACGTGATATCGAGTTGAAAATTTGGGATAATAAATAAGAAGCGCTAAGAAAGGCGGCTCTGGTCCTAAATTTTTATAATTATGAAAAAAGTTTTTTTTGTAAATAATTTTTTTTTGCTTTTTTCATGTTTATTAAAATTTAGAACCAGAGCCGCCTTTCTTAGCGCTTCTTATTTAATATCCCAAATTTTCAACTCGATATCGCGTTTCGTGTGAACGTAAGTTGATTTTGAAAAAAAGTGTCGGTAAGGTAGGAATCCGGTCACGTGACCCACTCGTAACATGGCCTTAAACGTATTTCTACATTATTATCTTTATTTACCCATGGCGCCCATTCGACGGGTGCAGGGGGAGCGGCCGCTTCCCCTAGTCTTGGGGTGGGTGGTATAAGTCCGATAAGTTAAAAAAAGTCGCTATCTCTTGTTTAAATGGATAAATAAGTAAGTGGATAAATAAGTTTATATATTAACGAAAAAAACAAAAACCATACATATATGAAAATGTTATCTAACACTTTAGCTCGAAATCATGCAAAGTGCAGATACTGTGTTTCTTGTTTGCACGGCAGTATATTATCATGAACATATGTACATATATATGCGAATTGAAGTTTTTATTGCACAAAGGATATGCAGTCCAGTTTGATGAAGAATATTAAGCGTACGAAACTGTATTTGCATATCAAATTTATTTACTGGATTGTTGATGTTAAATGAATTTTAATATATTGAGAGAATAAAAGATATATTTTATATAAGAGGATTTTTTTACTATGAATGAGTAAGTAACTATTGTGTGTTTTTCAACTTTGAATAACGTTCGTAAAACTCAACCTTATTGAATGAAATGTTATGGATCGGCTTTGAAAATTCGCGCCATCTCACGTGGCATTATGTATTTCAGATGTGGTGGAGAAAATCCAAGATGTCTGCACGCCGAGGGCCAAACAATAATAGCAATCCCATGGGATTAAACATAATTTTCTTAATAACTTGGAAAAATATTATTTTTCACAAGTGTATTTGGATATTATTTTTTTTAAACTATTCAATTAAATACCAAACTCGTTACAAAAAAAATTATCGATTTTATTATTTAATTGAATAGCTTTTAAAAAATAATATCCGAATACACTTATGGCAAAGATTCTTTGCTTATGGTGAAAAATCATTTCTTTGCAAGTTATTGAAAGAATCAAGTTTGGTCCTATGCAATTCGTATTATTGCTTGACCCTTGACCCTCGGCGTGCAGACATCTTGCCATCGACGTCACAACTTGAAATACCTAATTGCAAAGGTTGGAGTTGAAGCTTCTCCAATGAGAATGGAGCATCGAGCATCTCAAAAAACAGCTGACTATATACTGCTATATACCTGACTTGTAATTTTTTATCTTATTTAAAAATGTCTCGAGTTGAAACAAAACATATTCTACATAGTGGATATTTTCATCCATTATTGCGACAATGGCAATCTCCAAATGTGGAAATAACACCAAAGAATTTGATGTATCCGATATTCATTTTGTGAGTATAACCTTAATATATAAAATACATTTTTTTCAATTTCAATGTAATAGTATTTAAAATTGTACAGTATAATGTGTAATTTATTTTAATAGAAATATTCCTTGCTCATATTTCCTACATTTTATAAAGTCTTAATTAGCAATATTTATTTATTTTTCTAAGAATAATATGTTCTTTTTCAATGGAAAATACGTATATTGGTTATTGAAATTAAACTTTATTTCAAATTAGCCGACGCTCAGAATAACATTATTTATGAATGAATTATACATAACGTAAAATTGAATTAAATTGTAAATGTTCGTATATACTTTATGTACATTGACAATCCTATATTATTTATATATCTGTATTTTATATAATCAGAGCACTTATATATTTACTTTCATCTGTAAATCCAGAAAATATCATTAAAAAATTTCAGGAAACATTTGAAAACCTTTTTTTTCAATTCTTTTAAAAGCACTAAATCATTAATTTTTTTCATGTTACAAGTTTTAATTAGAGTTCTTAAATGTCCAAGAATTTATGTTGAGCAAATGCTCTCGAGAATATGCTCAGTATTTAAGCTCGAACAGAGCATTTATAGAGCATTATAAAGAGAATTTAAAGCATTTATTGTTTAAACAAATATATATCATAATTAATACGTATATTTGTACAAAAACATTCTAGAGTGAAATAAACATATACTTTTTTTAAATTGAAGCGTTGCTACAGGTCAGATAATTCCAGAAAGTCAGGGAATGTCAGGTTTGGAATTTTCGATAAACTAAAGTTGAAGTTAATTTTATTATTATGGTTAAAAATCGCAACTATTTGGTTGAAAATTAATCTGTTTTGCTTGAGGATTCAAACCAAATTGGAGAAAATTCATCTTTTTTGGTTGAATTCAACTATTTTTGGTATAAAATTAAAATCCTTTTTGTGGTTGAAATATATCACGTTTTTCGTTGAGAATTCATCTTTTCTGGTAGAAAATTCAACTATACTTAGTTGGAAGTGGAACTACTTTGTGAAAAATTCATTTATTTGGTTGATAATTCATCATTTTAGTTGAAAAACTTTTCTTTTGTTCAAAATTTAATTATTTCGTTGAAAATTATGTTTTCTAGATGAAAATTAATTTGATTTCTCAAGTTGAAGATTTAAATATTTTGTTTAAAATTCTTGTATTTTAGTGAAAATTCGAATTTTGTGGGAGAATATTTAATCTTCTTGGTGACTTATTCATCTTTTTAGTTGGAAATTCCTTTACAAATTCAAATATTTTGTTGAAAATTGATGCACTTTATTGAAAATTCATCTATTTTAGTTCATTTCATTTTTTGTCGAAAATTTATCTTTTTGATAGAAATTTAATCTTCTTCGTTAAAAATTTTACTATGTCGTTGAAAATTTACTTTAGTTATATTGAAAATTAATTTTTTTACTGAAAATTTAACTATTCTATTTTTTGTTGAAAATTTATCCGTTTTCAGTGAAAAATTAAATATTTGTTAAAAATCCGTCTTTTTTGGTAAAAAAAGTTCATTAGTTGAAATTTCATCTTTTTGGTTAAAAATTAATATCTTTGGTTGAAAATTTAACTGTTTTGTTGAAAATTCGTTTGTTTTTGGTTGAACATTTATTTTACTAACTTAAAATTAACCTACTTTATTTTCGGTAGAAAATTCATCTTTTTAGTTTAAAATTCATGTATTTGGTTAAAAATTAAATTTTTTTTTTAGTGGACGATTCATCATTTTAGTTAAAATTAACTTTAGATATACCATTTTTTATGGAAAATTTACCTTTTTTTGATAAAACAGTAATTTTTTTCGTTACAAAATTATCTATTTAATAGAAAATTTTAATATTTTTTTTTAAGATTTAATTTCTTTCATTGAAAAAAACTATTTAGTTGAAAATTCGTTTTTTTGTTCATAGAAAATTCATCTTCTGGATTGAAAAATCCACTATTTGGTCAAAATTTCATATTTTTGGTTAAAAATTCATTATTATGATTAAAAATTAATTTCTTTGGTTGAAAATTCGTTTATTTTTAGTTGAAAATTAATTTTTTTAACTGAAGATATAACTATTCCATTTTCGCTTGAAAATTAATTTTGCTGAAAACTCGTTCTTTTTTTTAATTTACTTTTCTAACTGCAAATTGAAATATTATATTTTTGGTTTGTGAATTTATCTTTTTTATTTTAAAATTGTATTACTTTGTTCAGAATTAATTATTTTTGTTGAAATTTGATTGTCTTAACTGCAAATCTAATTCTTCTATTTTTGGTTCAAAAATATTTTGTTGAACTTTTCTTTTTTTTTTGGTTGAACATTTATTTTTCTGACTTTTTAACTATTCTAATTTTGGTTGAAAATTTATATTTTTAGATGAAAATTTTTGTACTTTGTTGAAAATGAGTCTTTTTTGGTAGAAAATTAATATTTTGGGTTGAAAATTCAACTAACTATTTGGTTAAAAATTCATATTCTTGGTTGAAGATTCATCATTTTAGTGAAAAAGTGCATTTCTTTGGTTGAAAATTTATCGTTTTGACTTGAAAACACAACTAAAAATTGTTTTAAATATATTTAGAAACAAAACTTATATTGCATTAACATTATTAATCTTCTAGGTGTATGGTTGGTTTTATACCTAGAAGAATTTAGAAACTGGAATATTGTAGCAACTTTGAATAAGGCACTGTTTAATTCGAATAATGTTTTCTATTACTTTGACTTCTTTCATCATTTAAATTTAGCACCCTTTCCAATTTGAAGCGATACGTTTTCCCGCGAAATTAAAATAATTTAATCATTATTGATAATGATAGAAAATACGATTTTTTAAATCCTAATAAAATAGAATAGTCGATGGGTTTTTAAAAAAATCTCAAAATGAGAAGGCGTAGTATATATACGTTAGGATGGGTAAAAAAATCAAGAGGATGGAAATCGGAAATGGTGTAGATTGACTAACTCGTGCAACGTGCGCGTTAGCAAAATGTGATTTAAAAAATTCTTATTTCCATAGTTTTTATTTTTTTGTATCTTAATTTTTTTAGATGTTTATAGAATCCCAATTTTTTACAGCTTTTTAATTAACATTCTCTAGACGATAACTTATGCCTAATGGATTTCTTTTTAAAAAAACATTTTTTAAATCTATGGGAATGACGAAGTAATTTTATTAGACATTTGAGGCTTTACTGGTTGTAAAAATGCATCAGAAAAAAATTTGATACCTAAGTCAGGGAAATCATAAATTTAAATAGTTTTTCTAACATTTGTTTTGTTTATATGTATTTATAATTTCTCAGACTTATCAAGTTTTTTTCTGATGCCGTTTGTGGTGCACTAAATATACTCCGATGTGTCTCAAATTTGTATAGTAAGGGGTCGTCCATATATTACGTAACGCAATTTACCGACAATTTTGGACCCCCCCTCTCCACTCCCCCGTAAAGCTTTACGTAATATATGAACAACCCCTAATTATTTTTCATCATTTAGAAAAAAAATATATCACGGTGCATATAATTTTTTTTAAGTTGTTTGGTTTTTTCGACTCACTCTAATATACATTCATCGCATCTTCGAGCGCATGAAGTTAAGAAAAAAACTGTTTTCATTGAAGCGATTATTTAATACATTGTTTAATATTTCTATATTGTCAAGGTTCCTTTGCTTAACACACATTTTTAAAAATAAAATTATATATAATTCCTTTCTCCTTAGATGCAGTCTTGAGCTACTTTTTTATTTAAAAAATAATTTTTGACTGATTCAAAGACTACTTTTTTAATACTTTATTTTGATTTTTGAGGCTACTTTTTTATTCAGAAAGTTACTCTTTTGATACTTTTTTTAGTTCCATAGAGCACTTCGAAGCCTGCAGTTGTTAAACAAATTTTCTGAAGACCTTCTTAACATACATTTTTTTGAGTGAAAGGAGAAATGATTTTTACATATTTCTAATATGCATAGATAAATAGAATCCTAAATTGCTTGAAATCGTTCAGAACAGAATTTCAAAAAATGAATCCTTATCCAGTTCTCATTCTCATTTCTTCATATAATATATATTTTATGATCATTATAGGGATGAATCGAATGCCAAAGAAGCTATAAGTAGTATGCCAGGTGTATACCGATATGGCATTAATCAACTCAAATCCATGCTACAACCTTTAGTTTCTAAAGGATTGCAATCTGTCTTATTATTTGGTGTCTCAAATAATCTAAAAAAGGTACCACAAAAATATTTACTACTTACTGGACACCTAAAGAAAAACAATATTTTCATAATATTACTATCTCAGTCTTAAACAACATTTATTTTTTATCAAGTTATACCATGTCGCGAATAAATAACTTCCGAAGAATTTCCAATTTCTTCTTTGCTTATAATTGAAACTATATTATTTTATAGGATGAAATCGGAAGCAGTGCTGATAGCATTGAAAATCCAGTAATTCGAGCTCTGCCACTTTTAAGGAAGTGGTTTCCTGGTTTAATAATTACCTGTGATGTGTGCCTGTGTCCTTATACAACACATGGACATTGCGGAATTTTAAACAAAGATGGAACTTTGAATAATGAGGCCAGCATCAAACGAATCGCTGAGGTAGCTCTTGCATATGCTAAAAGCGGTAAGAAAATGTGATGGTATCAAAAAAAAACAGGAAACTACTATCAGAAAAGACAAAATCTAGAACTTTCTGTATTGGAAATTAGAACCAGGAAACTCTCAGGAAATATTTAAAACTGGTTTTCTAACTCTGTCAATTATTAACTGTTTCCAAATTTATGTTCATGAAATTAAAGTGCTTAAGAAATGTGTTGGCTTCAAATATGAGATTTAAAAAAATATATTTTCTGATTTTCACCAATTGAAAACTAACGCGTTGGAGAACTTTGGACACTGTACATAAATTAATTAAAGTTTTTTCTGCAATTTTGAACCACGTACCCCCTTTTGTTAGGATTCGTAAGTTTTGACCCCCTCACCCTCTTTCTTATGTAATTTTTTCGCCAATTTATAACTTATTTAAATATACATATAACATATTCGCACGCTTGAAAAAAAATCTTACGTAAGAAAGTTGTTTTGACAACCAAGTAAGACAACGTAGAAAAACATTTGAACCCCCCTCCACACCAACTCAAAAGACTGCGTAATGTAAGTACGGCTCTTTTCGAGGTTTCAATATCATTTTGATAATAGGTGTGGACATGTTCAAGTAAATTGATATTTTAATCATCTCAAAAGGCGCATTAAATAACTGAAAAATACAAGAAATCAAAATAAAAAATTTTTCATGAGATTTTACATCCTAAAAATCATACATTAATTTTAAAATAACTTTTTAATTTTTATTTAGGTGCGCAAATAGTAGCTCCTTCAGATATGATGGATGGTAGAATAGCAGCAATCAAAGAAAGTTTAGCTGCCGCGAATTTATATAATAAAGTCGCTGTTCTCTCTTATGCAGTAAAGTTCTCCTCTGGATTTTATGGACCATTCAGAGATGCTGCACAATCTGCTCCACAGTTTGGGGACAGAAAATGTTATCAATTACCACCTGGAAGCAAAGGACTGGCTTCGAGGGCGGCTGTAAGTATTTAAGAATCTTCTCCAGAGTGTCTACCGTGCCATAAAAACAAGTGTGAATTTCCAAGGGTAATTTGAAGTCATTTACAATGACTTATTAATGCATATGTATCTTTTACACGATCAATTTCGTTTTTACAGAAAAATAACAAAACATCAAAGTTTAAGATGTTTTTTATCTCTATAACAATTTTTAAGGGAAAGTTTGGTATGATTTTTCTACATAGATTAAGAGAATTTTTATGTTTTCCAAATTTTAACTCTCATAATCATATGATTTTATTTTATTTAGGATTTGAAATCGTGAACTTAGATTTTTATTGTAAAAAATAGAATAAAATAATTAATAAGCTAAAAGTACTTTTTTGTGTAAAAATAAAATACAATTTAGAATCTGGTCGTTGCAAAAAAAAAATGTAATTTTTTCTTCAATTTTAACTCAAAATATAACAATAGATATCCATTTTGACTATAAGGAAACGAATTTTTGTGAAGTCTCTATTTTTGTATTCCATTCTAAAATCTGTACATTTTCAAACATGCAAATACAATCTCTGTTTGGTAGAAGCATCGTGCCAAAAAATATGTCAACTGTTTCGACTTCTTTTATTTGAGATTCGGAAGTTAGCCAATAGGGCCATCAAAATCAACCTTCCCTTTTCTTCTCTGATTAGAAACGATTCAACCACTCAAATTGTAATATTTAAAATATTGCTAATTTATTTTTCATTTGTCTCTGAAATAAAAGATTTAAACCACATTTTCTTCCACCAATGTAAAGAGTAGGTAATTTATTATTGAAAAATTGCGATTGTTGTGAATCATGCAACGACCCTATTCCATAATTGGTCAAAATTTTGTTTGAAATGTTGTGATTAGGTACGGATTCTTGGTTGAAATACCTGTGAACTTAATTCAACAAATGAAAGCCGCATTAATACCAAAGTTTAAAGACTTGTTCAATAAAAGTATTCTTTCTGAATACATTTGCAAAAACAAACAGAAAATAATTTATTTTATAACGAAGAATCGTCAGGAAATATCTTTCCATCGTTTTCTTCTGCCACTGTACAAACTGGAATTCTTCTCACTGTTTTCCATTTAAGAAGTAACATAATTATTGTGTTCGTTGTCAAAAATAAAACTAAACTATAAAACTAAACTAAACTAATTCAAATTGTTAAATTTGGAACATTTCGAAATATGAAATCTCATTTCTTTATTGTTCGACGAATATTAAAGGGTTTTAGTTTTAAATATTTGAATCTTGCAGTCATTGCTTATTTGAAATTGTTGTATTTCAATTTTGAAAGGTTTTCAGTTTGAAATGATTAATTTATGAAAATGTTCTACGTACGATTTATTCGAAGACTTCAAGAATTAAGAATTCGAAATCTAAAATGTTATGTTCAGAATTAAACGATTTAAAAATGTACAGTCTAAAGTTAAAACAGTTCAAAATTGAACTACATATGTATATAAAATTTGTAGACTTAATACTCAGACGTTAAACGATGAACATTGAAATGATTATTACATTTTCAAAATTCGTGAACCTAGTACCAATTTATCTCTTATAAGTAGTGGTGGATACATTTAAAACTAATTTTTCTAGATGATGGGAACCTTTCGAGTTACGTAACATTTCATGTCATCTACCCTCACAAAATACTAACATAATACTTGAACGACCCCAAATTAGATTTAATGCTTGAAACAGAAAATATTTTAGCATCGAGAGGTAATTTTTTTAAACTTTAGTAACCACCGTGATTCTTTTTCAGAAGCAGTTCTCAATTTTAAATTATTTAACTTGAATTACTTTAATTTTTAATGCCTCAACTTAAATCGATTTTTCTTTTTTTTCTTTTTCAATATTATTATTAAAAAAGGCAATAATAGAAACTTCTTTTTATTCAGTGATCCAAATAAAATCACTTTATTATTTAAATGTTGATTGAAGGCAAGAGACGTCGCAGAAGGTGCTGATTTTCTAATGGTGAAACCTGGATTAGCATACCTGGATATCGCCAAACAGGTTAAAGATGATCATCCCGAATATCCTTTATTCATATATCAAGTATCAGGAGAATACGCTATGTTACTGCATGGGGCCAAAAACGGAGCAATCAACTTGGAAGTAGTACTTAATGAAATCTTGATGTCTATGAGACGAGCAGGAGCTGATTGCATTATTACTTATTTTACGCCTATGATTCTTGATATGTTGCAGCCAAAAAGCAAATACTAAAGTCACTTCTTCGTTTGCTTTGATTTTCGCGGTTTCAGTAAGGAAGTAAATTTAATTTTAAGTACTTAATATTTAGTTGAAGATCAGCTCAATTTTAAAAGGCATAATACTTAATGTGTAATTCAAAGCTTTGTAATTTGAATGTCGTTGAATTTTTTTTAATTAGGCAAAATATGAACGTTATTTTTCAAATATAATCTGGCATACGTAATATTACAATGGTTGTGATTTTTTTTATTATAATGAGATTAATTCTAATAATGTTAGGAATTAATTTGTATGTATAAATTGGAAACTAAAGGCTTATCTATTTATATATTGTATTCACTGTTATGCCATATTTGTATAGACATATATTAAGGGATACGAATTTTCAAGAAATAATAACATTATATGGAAACGGTTTTGTTATTTTATAAATATTTGTCTTACATAATTTATTAGATTCCCCCACTAAAAAAATAACTATGCATAATCGATTCAAGTTCTTGTGGCAAAAAGTAAAGATATAGTCATTAGGGGTGGCCGGAAAATTTTGGTTTTTGAAATCCAAAACGCCTGCGATAAAAAAAAAGATGTGGCCTAGAACCCTTATCATTCACTCAAGTTTATAAAAATAAAAATATAGCTTTGGGTTTCCCAACCTGCTCTTGTACTCAAATTTCAAATTAATTTTTGGTGCAATTATTAATGTTTGATCACGCGCAACTATTTTGAGATAGAAAAAAATTAGATTAATTTGTTGAAAAAAATGAATTTCAATCTTTCAAAACTATTTTTTTCGTGAATTTCAAATACGTGTAGTCATTTTACGTGAAAAAATGAGTTAAATGTCTAATACGAGAATGTAATGAAAACATTTCTTTCTTCAGAGGTCTAAAACCCCATTTTTGTAATGCTAATAACTCTTTAAGTAATTTAGAAAATTTTGTCATTTGACGTTTTTACTCTCTTTTTTGCGTAAAATAAGCGCACGTGTTTAAAATGTTGAAATTCATGAAAAAAAAACAATTTTTGAAAAATTGAAATTTATTATATTCTTTTTAACGAATTAATTTTTTTTTTATACCATTAAACCATTTCCCTTTCAGGGTAGGCGTGACACTACCCGATTCGGGTAGTATTTCTAGGTTTTTCTTGTAGTTATAAATAACTACAAGTGTGGGCTCACCACACCCACGATGTGCCAACAGCACTCATGTCAGTATTCTTGAATGGTCACCCATCCAAGTACTAACCGCGTCCAAGGCTGCTTAACTTCAGTGATCTGACGAGAACTGGGGTTTTCAGCGTGGTATGGCCGTTTTTAATTAATTAATAATAATTTTAATTTTAATTTGTTATTTTTCAGTCTAAAATTCTTGTTCGTTATCAAAGATCAATAATTGCACTAAAAATTAATTTGAAATTTTTATGTAGGAATTAACAGGGGTCGTATACGACTCTGGGGAACCCAAAGTTATTTTTTAATTTCCATAAAGCCTCTTCACTAATTTTTTCGCCCCAAACATATTGGATTTCCGGAAACAAATTTTGGACCACGCCTAAATACCGGTTTTTTTTTCTTTTAATTTATATCCGTAGTGATGAGACCTTGTAAAAAAAATACTTTTCTTCTCTGGTAAACTGCTGTTATTGAAACAACATATATATATTGAAATATGTAAAATATTAAAAAATTTTCACATTCGAATAAAAAATGTGGATAAAATTATTTTAAAATTTCAATGACTGCTGAGTTTAATTTTAGCCAAAGCCTTTGATATATAGATTATCCATTGTTTATTCTATAAAGTGTGATATATTTCGCAATGAAATGATAATTTTTGCTGTTGTATGTAGGCGCATTATTGTACCACGTCTGTGAAGACTGACAAAAGCAGATTTGGATCCTGTATCAATGAACGAATGTAACATACGCCTCTTTCTTATCCCGTTATTTTAAAAGTAGAATTACGTGGAACCTGGCGGAACGTTCCATGAGGGCACGTCAGGGCCGTCAAATTAAGGCCCTATTTGTACAAAAGTCTACACTTCTTTTTAATTGCTCAAAAAACAGCAAATAATTTTCAGAATTCAAGGTTTTCTCAAAGTTGAATTTCAAATGATTTCCTGATTTTATAATTTGATCATGTGCCTATATTTCTCTGATTCAAAAATAAATAAAAAAGTTCTGAATGTTAGAATTTTCTGTAATGTTCCAGAATTTAATTTTTATTAATATTATTCTTCGTGTTAATTTCATACATAATTATATTTTACTCATGGGAATCCTCGAGCATTTTAAAACTCCTTCTGGTTATCCGCGAGATAAATGACTCGCACGGATTTCCTCGAGGAATCTGAAAGTCCTCCCTTACGAAAATGAAGAATTCGAAAAGCATTGGAAAATCATTGAAGTGTAGAATTGAAGTAGCATTGGGAAAGCATTGTAGAATCATTCTTTTATCACTTGCTCACAAGGATTTTTTCAGTAGGATTTTTGAGAATAATTAATATAAGAACAGATTTTAGTTATTATTTAAGGTATTCTATGTTATTGTTCTAAGTTTTTGGGAGACTATTAATAATTGTCAATCACTTTTTCGTCTCATTTTAATACAAATGTAATTTCCATGAGGTCCCTAGAATATGTTTTAGTCAATATAGACTGGTTTTTAATTTTTTTTTAATATTTGCAAATTAATTTCATATTAGAATAGGAAGTTTCATCATTCAATGCAATGAGTTTATCTTTCTTATTTTTACAATTTAATATTGCGAACATATAAAAGAATATTTGTTTTATTTTCTCCATTTAAATAGAGAATTGTTTAAACATTTTAAAACTTGTATAATAAATTTGAATAATTTATTCCAGAAAATTGAAAATGTTTCTTAAATATATTTTTAAATTGAATGAAAGCAACTAAATATTTGATTTATGTTCAAAATTATTTATTAGAGGTTATAATTTAATTACTGAAAATTTATCATTATTTGTATGTTCCTAACTTAGATACTTTTTTCGTGTTCTGCATTTTTAAAATAGATTTTATACTTTTTTGTAGTTTATAAGCTTTGGTATTATAAATAGATTGCGTTCATGGTAAATGAAAATGCCTTTTCTTTTTTATAATCAAGAATTTCTTCGAGAAATCTGAAAATCCTCGCGGATTTCCTAGTGCAAAATCCTGTTAGAAAATAATACAAAAGCATTTGTTCAATAGGATTTTTGAGAATAATTAATATGAGGAGAGATTTTATAATTATTTAAGGTATTCTATGAACACGAAAAAGCAGGTATCGGGAAAATTATGCAATATTATTACTGATATACGGCGATCACATTGTTGGTTTAAAAAATTGTATTTCTTACAGAAATTTTCTTCATACAGTTTCTATCAAGTTTTATAAAAATGATACTATTTTAATTTTCAAACAAAAATTTTTAATAAATGATTTATTATTGAAAATCAAATTATAGGTCAATTATTTATAGATAATTTTTTTCGAGATAACTTTCACTCATTAAAATCATATCATTTGCAAAAATTTGGTAAGAAAAGATAAGAAAAAAGTTAGGTCAAAAACAAAATTTGTTAAATAAACATTTGTTTTATAATAACAAGTCAATTTTTATATTTAAAAGTTTTTGCAATAAAAATATTCGTTTCTCCTTTAAACTTGACATCATTTATTTTTTTAATACATTTTTTAATTGGTTCAATCATTAAAAAAATAAAACAATTTTTCAAACGAAAAATTTTATAATTGTAGATATTTTCCCACAGCACAACCCTATAACTATATAAACTTTTAAAAACTGTAATTTTGCATTTTTATTTTGTCAAAGTATAACATTAAATTAATTTCACTTCGTTTTCGCAGATTTCTCAGATTTTTATCAATATTGAGATCTTGATTACTATTTTATTATTTTCAAGGCAGAATGAAGATCCATAAAGAAATCAAAGAAATTCCATTCTAGATGAGCCCAATTTAATTTCTTGTAGTTACGTTCCTGTAGATATTAACCAATCTTGTTGATACTCGAATTTTCTAGAGATTCTAGAACTTCTAGAGCCTCTGTGACGTGGGCCAATGGTGACAAGCCAACTGTAGACACGTTAACAAATCATAGCCCACGTTTCCGTTGACACGTAGTCATTCTGACCAATAAGCGCTGGCCACGACGATATTTTCCCGTTAATATCTCGGCGCTGAATTCAGTCACCAGTCAGTCATTTCAGATCGCTCGTGAGAATTGTGGTTCCAAGAGTACTCGGTGTTGGATTTTCCGGAGCAAGATTAATTCACAAGCTTTAAATTGGTAATTAATTACTCTTTTTAAAGCATTTATATATTTTTTACATTGTCACGGGCATTTTTCACATTTTTGTCAAAAAGTTGGAGTCTAAGATGGTTTCTTGCCACGTCTTGCGGCTTTGCTCAGTTTTGGGGTGTTACTTGTTATTTCTGAATTTTTAGTGTTTTATTACTACTTTTTGCATTTTTTAGACGTATGAAGAACTATTTAACATTTCTTGAAAAAAAAGGATTATTTTGGTAGTTTTTATTTTGACGTTTTACTGTATTTCATTTAGGAGCACATTATCACGTTGAAATTCTTTGGGGTTTTAAAAATAATTTTCAGTTCTTCCTTTTTTAAACGAAATTCTGCAGGAATAAATATCAGTTTTGAAATTACGGTTCAATTTTCCAGTTACAGCTGTCATTTCCATGAGGTCCTCGAATTTGTTTTAATCGAACTCGTAAACGCTTGACATACGTCGGCATTATTGTGTGTAATTTTATTAATTCAACATCTGCCGCAAACCCGTTAAAATAATATTCTTAGACTATTTTTCATTTTTTAATGGACTTAACATACTGCATTTGTATGCAATATCTTTAAAGTACTTTTATATTAGAATGAGAAGTTTCATCATTTTTGCATTTTAAAAAGTAGCTTCATTTTAAGTAAATAAGTATTGTTGGTTCTTGAAGTCAGATATTTCAATGCTACAGGGAAGCTGTTGGGAGACTACTAATAATTGTCAATCACTTATTCATTTCATTTTAATGCAAATTTAATTTCCATGAGGTCTCTAGAATATGTTTTAGTCGATATAGACTTGTTTTTTTTATCTGAAAATTAATTTCATATTAGAATAGAAAGTTGCATCATTCAATGCAATGAATTTATCTCCTATTTTTACAATTTAATATTTCGAATATAAAAGAATATTTGTTTTATTTTCTCCATTTATATAGATAATTGTTAAAACACTTTTAAAACTTGTAATAGCTCTGAATAATTTATTCCAGAAAAGTGAAAATGTGTCTTGAATTTTTTTTTTTTTTGCATGAAAACAACTAAATATTTGATTTTTTTGAGCTGAAAATTACTTATTGGAAGTTATAATTTCATTACTGAACATTTATTATTATTTTTATGTTCCTAACTTAGATACTTCTTTCGTGTTCTGCATTTTTTAAATAGATTTTATACTTTTTTTGTAGTTTATAAGCTTTGGTATTATAAATAGATTGCGTTCATGGTAAATGAAAATGCCTTTTCTTTTTTATAATCAAGAATGATTGCAAAAGTCTGATCGGATTAAAAAGTTAACTTTCTAGCAATGAGTAACTTATTATAATTAAACTTGAACGGAAAGTTAAACTCTTTCAATTATAAACTGATAATTCTTAGAGAGTGCCTACACGTACAGAAAAAATCCGGCTATTCGTACTTAAATTTCGGTACACGTAGCCACGGCCTAATTCTTATTTAAAAATTGACTCAAAATGTTATCAAGTTTATATGATTATGCAAATTCTTTTATTCTAGGTAGGATTACAAGAAAATGCACAAAATGAAGGGATTTTCAGCCCTTGTTTTGTTTGGCCTGCTTGCGGTCTTCGTAGCAGCCAAAGAGGACAAGAAGGAAAAGGAAGACATCGGCACAGTGATAGGAATCGATTTGGGAACAACGTATTCATGGTAAATATAAATATTATATTCAATCTAATTTATTTTCTACAATTATCCTGAGATCAAAGGTTGCTATTTCAAATCGTATCCACTTATCTTACAATTTATACTTTTTTTCAAATAATAGATATTTTTTCTTATTTTACAACACTATAAAATCACGGATTTTCTTAATTCAGCGATTGCTTCTCAAATATGGCATTATTTCGTTTATAGTCTTCACAAACACGAATCTTTAATTTTAGAGGTAGAATTTCTTGACGACTAATTAATTTAGATTGATGAAATATTCGTTGTAAATTTTACCATTAAAAAATAACCCCTTTTTTGAAAAAAAAAAGAAAATATATATATCAGTATACAAATCTCATTGACTCCCTAAACTGATTCTTTTTTTTTAGCAATAAACTAAACTAATTAATGTCATATCTGAGAAAAATATGCCAAAATGAGACAAGCCGTGATTCTATGAATTTATAGTATGGCGTCATCAATAAATGACGTCACACATTTAGGAGCGAGGGAGGGATAAATTATGAGGATTTGTCTATATGGACATAATGTCAAATGGAAGGGGGGGGGGGGGGGTTAAAAATGAAAAATATAAGCGTTACATCATTTATGGACCACGCCTATTGTCAAAATAGATAGAATCTTAATTTGAATTAAGATTGTACAACAGATTTTAACAATTCAATTTTCTTTCAGTGTTGGTGTTTACAAGAACGGTCGAGTTGAAATCATAGCAAACGACCAAGGAAACCGTATCACGCCTTCGTACGTGGCATTCACGGCAGACGGTGAACGTCTGATTGGAGATGCTGCAAAGAATCAGCTGACAACAAATCCTGAAAACACCGTTTTCGACGCCAAGCGTCTTATCGGTCGTGAATGGTCAGACAGTACCGTCCAACACGATGTCAAATTCTTGCCATTCAAGGTTGTCGAAAAGAACAGCAAGCCTCACATCAAGGTTCAGACTCAACAGGGCGAGAAAGTCTTTGCCCCAGAAGAAATCTCAGCTATGGTTCTCGGCAAAATGAAGGAAACCGCAGAAGCCTACCTGGGCAAGAAAGTCACTAATGCCGTCGTTACTGTCCCTGCTTATTTCAATGACGCTCAAAGACAAGTATGTATTTTTCATAATTCTCAACTATGAATTGTTCTATGAATTGTTCAATTATTGTCTACATCTTAAATGTAAAAAATGTTTGCTGTGCACATTCAATACAACAATAGAAGTTTCTTACCAAAACGCAATGTAATTTTACAACACATAATGTATTGTAATTGGTCAACTGACGGTGACACCGCTTGTATTTCTGCATTATATTTTGTATTGTAAAGTATTGTAAAATCGCAAAAATTTTAACAGCGGCGTGTTTAATTTCAGGCCACCAAAGACGCTGGAACGATCGCTGGTTTAAACGTCATGAGAATCATTAACGAGCCAACCGCCGCAGCTATTGCTTATGGTTTGGACAAGAAGGACGGAGAAAAGAACGTCTTGGTCTTCGATTTGGGTGGTGGAACTTTCGATGTGAGTCTGCTCACCATCGATAACGGAGTTTTCGAGGTCGTTGCAACGAACGGTGACACTCACTTGGGTGGAGAGGACTTCGATCAGAGAGTAATGGACCACTTCATCAAGCTCTACAAGAAGAAGAAGGGCAAGGATATCAGAAAGGATAACAGGGCCGTGCAGAAATTGCGTCGTGAGGTAGAAAAGGCGAAGAGAGCACTCAGTGCGAGCCACCAGGTCAGGATCGAAATCGAGTCGTTCTTCGAAGGCGAGGACTTCTCCGAAACCCTCACGAGAGCCAAGTTCGAAGAGTTGAACATGGACCTGTTCCGAAGCACCATGAAGCCCGTACAGAAAGTTTTGGAAGACGCTGACATGAGCAAAAAGGACGTGCACGAAATTGTACTCGTTGGAGGATCGACTAGGATTCCCAAGGTTCAACAACTCGTAAAAGAATTCTTTGGTGGAAAGGAAGCATCCCGAGGTATCAATCCTGATGAAGCTGTTGCTTATGGAGCTGCTGTTCAAGCTGGAGTTCTCTCTGGTGAACAAGACACGGACGCGATCGTTCTCTTGGACGTCAACCCTCTTACTCTTGGTATCGAAACCGTCGGTGGAGTCATGACCAAGCTCATCCCAAGGTAATTATTATTTTATATAATTCTTATTTTCTTATAATTCTTATCTATATTTATTTTAAAAAATAAACTAACTTAATATTATCTTTTCAGAAACACTGTCATTCCAACGAAGAAATCTCAGATCTTCTCCACGGCCTCTGACAATCAGCACACAGTAACCATCCAGGTCTACGAAGGAGAACGACCAATGACGAAAGACAATCACCTCCTCGGAAAGTTCGACCTTACTGGAATCCCACCAGCGCAGCGGGGAATCCCTCAAATTGAAGTAACTTTCGAGATCGACGCCAACGGTATCCTTCAGGTATCTGCTGAGGACAAGGGAACTGGTAACCGTGAAAAGATCGTCATCACCAACGACCAAAACAGATTGACGCCCGATGACATCGAGAGGATGATCAAGGAGGCTGAGAAATTCTCTGAGGAAGATAAGAAATTAAAGGAACGTGTCGAGGCTCGCAACGAACTTGAATCATACGCCTACTCGTTGAAGAACCAACTTGCCGACAAGGACAAGCTCGGTGCAAAGGTCAGTGACTCTGACAAGACTAAATTGGAGGAAGTCATCGACGAGAAGATCAAGTGGCTCGAAGAGAACCAGGACACGGATCCCGAAGAATACAAGAAGCAGAAGAAGGAACTTTCCGATATTGCCCAACCAATAATTGCGAAATTGTACCAGGGAGCTGGTGGAGTCCCACCCACCGGAGGGGAGGAGGATGACCTGAAGGACGAATTATAATCCCAGGCGGATTATGAACTTTAATTCGCGCATACATCTAGACTGAAATCCACTTCCCTTATGCAAATGCTTTCAAGACTAATACGTGATTTTTACACCATCCGCGTCGCGCTCGGCAATTTAGCAGGCCAAAATGCCACTGGTGGACTTCCGGGTTCCCAAGGAATCCACGAGCGCTCGACGGACGTGAGGGGCATCGACGCATCACAAAATATCCGTTATTACGGCTCTGATGATCTCTTGAGTGTATTACTCTGTATTGTATTTGCTGCGAAGAACATCTGATGTATTTCACTGCTTCTGTAAGAAACGAAAGCCCAGAGCCCCGTGTAATATGTCTTCGGAACGTGAGACGTCGCCGAGGGTCTCTTTCCTTTGAATAAGACTCCACAATTTCGTTAATATTTATTTTTATTGTTTTGTATGTTTATTACGTGTAACTCGATACTATAAGCATCGCGTAGATCTGCGTGAGTCGAGGTGTGCGTCTGTGTTGAAGCGTGTGAGCGAACAGCTTTTTGAGTACATCCAGTATTCGAAAACGTTCTCTCAATGGATTTTCGTACTATGTACAATACTTATACCTTATAGAGTTTCATGTGCGAGTGTGAGTGAGTCATGTATCAATATCATGGAATAAACAATTTTTCATTATATAGCAGTTGTCTGATTCCTCTACTAAACGCGCAAAAGTAAAGGGTTTAAACCAAAAATAATTAAATTGAGAAAGTCTGCGATCTTGAGCATTTCAAACGTTGAGTTGTTGCTGTATACCGAAGTGCGCTCGTTTTTGTCTTCTTCCTTCGCAGGATATTAGAAGTAGGGATTTAAGGCCTTGTACATAATGTTTTTAAGTACGATCAGAAGTTGAAAACTGTGTAAAAAAAACTTACTGGTTGCAAATTATTCTTAAGAAATGTATTTAACGAGAAATGATTACTCCTGTAACTTCAATATTGCTCCTCAATAAAATTATCTTCAACTTGTACATTTTGCAAAAGAGTTTCTCTGTTTCGCTCTTTTTTTCTGTTGACATTTTTTTTTTTTAGTTTGAGATTTTACACACTTGGTAATATAGTAATATTTGCAAATGATTAATTCTAAATTTGAGAATTTCATAATTTAAGAAAAATGGTTAATAATTTTTTTAGGACATTAAATTGTTAACATAACTTTCACTATATTAGTTTGTTATATTGTTTAAACAATGTTGATAAAATTTTGAACTCAACTAAAGTAGTTTTAAAATACATTGATTCAGTCGAATGAAAAATGAAGCGAAGAAAATACGCATAATAAGGCGGCGTCTTTCGAAAATGTGATTGTTAGCTCAAAAATGGTGATAAATTCAAATACATACCTACATATTCTCAAAAAAAAACTTGCATTTTTTTTAATTTTACAGTAATTTTTGTTTTAAGACATCTCTGTAATTAAATATCTAAGAATTTTGTGTTTAAATGGAAGAATTGGATTAATCACCCTTTAAATGACAACGTGAGCAACTAAATATACAGAAACCAAATTTTTTTGTTAAACGAGAAATATTTTTAAAATTACACACACAATTAAAAAAATGTTAAGCTGTCCACCGTAAAACAACACATCTGTACTAAGTTATTCTAAACAAGCCAATTTTAATCATTTTTTTAATTTTCATTTTTAATACTCTGCAACACAAAACTGAAAAACATTGCTTGTGCAGTTTTCTGAAAGTAAGTTATTGAATAACACGTTGATTTAATCGGTTTTTAATATATTCGTGTAAAATTAATTTTAGCAAAAAAAAAAATATTTTCACTCTATCTAGAATTTTTCAGTGTAAAGTATAACTTCGGGTTTGAGAAAATATATTTTAGTTTTTCCTAGTTTAAAAATATTAATTATTTAATTAAACTGTGTAGAATTTATGTAGATTCGCAATATGTAATTTATAATTTGTTGCAAGTAGTTTTTTGTGTACGACTTTGCTGTGAACAATTTAATTACAATAAATAGGTACGTGTGGGGTTTTTCTGTGTACAGCTTATTTAAGATTTTTGTTGTATAAAATCAATATCACCCCGTAACAAATATATAATTTGATAATCGCTTTCCGTAAAATATATAGATACAATTGCCTCCTACTTTGAAAGAAAAATGTTATTTTAAGTATTATCGAATCAAAATTAAGAAATATCAATTTGGGCCAAACCGCAAACACAAGCAGCGTGTAGGCAATGTTTAAAAGATACATTTCTCATTATATCAAAGATATCTCCTATTGGAAAAATCCTCAAGTTTTTTTCGTACAAGGAAATCCGTGAGGATTGATTGACTGACTCGCGGATTTCCTCAATGAATCTGAAAATCCTCGCCAATTTCCTTGAGAATTTTTTCAATGGGGTAAATATAAATTACAAATAAGACTCTCGTCTTCAAACCAATTTATTACTGTTGCATTACATATCTCAAATCTCACCACTCACAAATGCAAAGTCTTCATCGTAGCGTAGAAAATAAAATATTATACGTCAACTACTACAATTATCAAGACTGTCAATTCATGATTCAAATACATCCCGCAATATATTATTTTCTGAATTAATAAATGGAGCATATGAAACTTATTTACAGTAAGTTTTAAATACAATAATATTAAAATAACCATAACAACTTTTTGAAGAATTTTGTAGAAAAAACACTTACGACGAAATTCCTAGAGTCTTTCGAACTAGTTTCTGGGCGATTCTCTCAAATTCAACACGATCCTCTCTCCACATTTTTGCGGCATCGACGTTAGCCCCGCTTTCGTCGTTTGGCTCAGCCAACATACTTACAACGCTCAATAGAATTTTTTCCACACTCTGCACCGGACTCCACCTCTCTGCGCTGCTTTCGTATCCCATGGGATCATCCCCAGGTGCGTGTAAAATACTGATACAAACTCTGCCATCCGCATAAATATTTGGATGAAACATTTCGCAAGTGAACTGCATCTTCGGTGGACTCAGAGGATAGTCTGGAGGAAATATAAGTTTCGCTGGAAAGACGCCTCCTTCGAAGCAAGTTCCCTCTGGCCCGGTAATTAAAGCCTCCCATTCGAAAAAGTTTTCTTCGTTTATTGGCCCTGCGATAATTCCTTCTGGGGGATTTAAGGTTAGTTGTTTATACTCGGCCATCAATCGCCTTAGTGCTGAGCCTGCCATCGTAATTATTCCAGGAATTATAAAAAAACTACTTTTTGTCAGATTTATTCAAGTAGAACCTGAAAGACAGTAATACTCTTTTGTATATAAATATAACGAACTGTCTACCATTACGGAATTTTTCGTAAGACTAACGGGACTAACGTTACGGACATATCCTTAATACTAGCCCTAGGGCTAGGGCTATACTTGACCGGTTAGTTTTATGAAAAATTTCGTAATACCAGTCAGTGCCTCAATATAAATAATAATGTATTATCATTTTACATTGATTCTTCCTCTTAATCTGGACAAATTATTTCTTGAATTTACCTTGTTGAAGTGATTTTTGCTACGAATCATCTGTGTTTAAATGTACGATGACATTGTGACACAAAGCCTAGTTTAAAAAAAAATTAAAATCTTTTTTGGTTTATATTAATTATTGATTAAAATCAAAACAACTTCACGTTTGACGTTTAACATAAAGGTGCCTTTTCACGATGAAATGGAAAATGATGATCATGTGTTGACCCGTTTTTTGCGCATGCGTATTAAGCAAGGCCTTTTCATACCTCCGCTTATAGGGAGTACTACCAAAGATATTAGTTCCTAGATGCGGCAGGGGATTAGTAGGGCCACATACCGGTAGTTGGCGCTCCAGGCAAGTTTGTGGTCGTTGCATATATATATATAATATATATAGCTATCATTCCAGTGTTACGGGCACATACCTGTAGAGGCGCTGTGAAAGCCGCTTATTTCGTGGCGCCAAGTCGTAGATTTTTAAATCCGTATTTTTAATAATCTACTTTTCATCCAGAAATTAGGGAAAATATAATTAGGACAATAATCAAAGAGTTTATTTAAATTACTGAAAACTGATACGTTGTTGTATAAGTCCTTAAAATGTACATATTTAGTAACTGTGCCTTTATATCTTATCCAAAATTATTCCTATTGTTCTATAAAAGTCCAAATTGTTCAAAATCCCGATATTATTCTTCCTTCTTAAAAAGTTTTAAATAATAATTTAGTTATATTACGAACTTCTGTTTAAATTTGGACTTTTGTAACACAGTGGATCCAGGGACCAACCAAAAATACTGAAAAAATGAATACCCAATACATAAATTGATGAAAAGTGAAAATACCGAATTATAAATGTCAGAATTTTTAAAATTATAAAATCCAATTTCATTGAATTATAAAATTTTAAAATTGTACAATTAACAAATAATAATCAGGTAAATTAATTAATAAATATTTCTAATAAGTAATTCCTTAATTACATTTTTAGATTCAAATCTAAAAAAAATAAATCAATGAAATCGAGTTCACTTTTTATCGGACAATTTTTTCATTCACCAAATTTTTATTTTGTGAATTGAAGAATTTTTGGGATATTTAATAATTTCTTATTTGTACAATTCTGAAATTTTATAAATCGTTAAATTTGGATTTCGGAAACTTGAAAATTAGGCCACATAAAATTCGGTATTTTTAATTTATTCGTCAATAAATTTGTCAATTCGTGTAATAGGGATTCATTTCTTTTCGGTATTTTCGGTTAGTCTCTGGATCCAACAAAATAAATCTTTGCACAGGATTCAAGAAAGTAACATTTTCAGTGAAGTACAATATGAAAAGAATATTTCTTTTCGCATCTGTCAATTTTTTCTCGTTTAAAAAAAACCATAAGAAATATAACAGGTAATTATTTAAACCATTATATTTTATTATTCTAAACCATTATAATTCCTATCGGCTACCGCATTAGTTTCGGGATACATTTCTTTTATTTGAAAAATAAATGTTTAAAACAAAAAAAGTTCAATAAATTTGAAAAAAATTATCTTGCCATAGGAGTTATAATTGCTTAGAATTAACTTGGTTAATTCCGAAATTCCATTTTATGAAAAATTTTGTTTATATCCAATTAAATACAATTTTTATTTATAAATAAATAATAAAATATATAAATGAATAATGTTATATTGATTAATCTTCGAGAAAAAAATGAATTTTCAACTGTAAGAGATAAATCTTCAACCAAAAATGGAATGGTTATATTTTCAAAAGACGAATATAATATTAGAATAATAGTTAAATTTTCAATAAAAAAAATGAATTTTCAACTATAACGATCAATCCTAAATATAAAAAAAGTTCATTTTGAACCAAATAGTTGAATTTTCAACTAAAAAACATACATTTTCAACTAAAAACCATAATTTTTCAACCACAAACGGATTATTTAAATTTTCAGATAAAAAAATTTATTTTGTACCAAACAAAAAATGATTTTCAAGAGAAGAGTTATTTTATTAACCAAAGAAATAAATGTTCAACCATAATGATTAATCTGTAATAAAAATGAATTTTGAATCACATAGTTGTATTTTCAAGTGAAGAAGATAAATTTTCAACCAAAAAGTAAAAACGGATTATTTAAATTTTCAGTTGAAAAAAATTAAATTTGAAACAAAAAAATTAATTTAAAAACACTAGTTAATTTTGTAACCAAAGAAGTAAATGTTTAATGTTATTGATTAATCTTTAATAAAAAAAATGAATTTCGAATCAAATAGTTGAATTTTCAACTAAAAAAGATAAATTTTTAACCAAAAACGGTATAATTAAATTTTCAGTTACAAAAATTAGTTCTGAAACAAAACAAAAATAATTTTCATTATAATAGTTAAATTTTAAATAAAAAGAAATGAATTTTCAACTATAACGATAAATCTTAAATTAAAAAAATGAACTTTGATCAAAATAGTTGAATTTTCAACTAAAATTTTTTTTTTAACCAAACATGCTGTAATTAAATTTCCAGTCAAACAATTAGTTCTGAACCAAAAAAAAAGAATTTTCAAAAAAATATTTAAATTTTCAATCAAAAGAAATGAATTTTCAACTATAAAGATACATATATTTAATATATTGACATTTATAGTTTAAAAAATTAATTTAAAAAAAAATGATTTTCAACAAAATAGTTGAATTTTCAACTAAAACAGATCAATTTTCATCCAAACGCGGAATAATTGAATATTCAGTTAAAAACATTAGTTCTGAATGAAAAAATACAATTTTCAACAAAATAGTTAAATTTTCAATAAAAAAAAAATAAATTTTCAACTATAACGATCAATCTTAAATATAAAAAAAAGTTAGTTTTGAACCAAATAGTTAAATTTTCAACTAAAAAACATAAATAGTCAATTACAAACAGATTATTTAAATTTTCAGTCAAAGAAATTAATTTTGAACCTAAAAAAACTGATTTTCAAGAGAAGAGTTAATTTATTAACCAAAGAAATAAATGTACAACCATAATGATTAATCTTTAATAAAAAATGAATTTTGAATCAAATAGTTGTCTTGTCAAGTGAAGAAGATAAATTTTCAACCAAAAAGTAAAAACGGATTATTTAAATTTTCAGTTAAAAAAAATTAAATTTGAAACAAAATAAAAGAAATGAAAATTTCAACAAAATATAAGCATTTTTAACAAAATACTTAAATTTTCAACCAAAGAAATAAATTGTCAACCAAAAGATGAATTTTTCACCAATAAGTCACTATTCTACCACAAAAGATGAATTTTCAACTAAAAAAGATAAATTTAGTTAAATTTTCAGTTAAAAAAATTAATTTTGAAAAAAAATGATTTTCAACAAAATAGTTGAATTTTTAACTAAAAAAGATCAATTTTGAACCAAACACGGAGTAATTGAATATTCTGTTTAAAAAATCAGTTCTGAATAAAAAAATAGAATTTCCAACAAAATAGATAAATTTTTAATACAAAAAAAATGAAATTAATACTTTAAAAATTAATACTTCATTCATTAGTATAGTTCTGCCAGAGTACTGCATAATTTATAGGATACTCCTGGTGAGAGGGCCCAGTAAACTGTGGAGATTTAATATATCATTTCATTTATTTAACTGTCTTAAAAATAACAGTCTTCTTTTTAATTTCTTTTAATATACTCTCCACCGTTGAAGCCAAGAAACAATCCAAATACTGTCATTTTTAATTTATAGTAATAAAAATCCGTATTTTAATTAACATATCTGTTAATCTGTTTTAATATGTTGAAAAAACCTAATATACGTACATTTCTAATATAAAATAAGACTTATCAAAATAAAACAAATTTTGCTTAATTTTTCTACCGTCTACTTGTCATTTACTTCACTTATTCAAATAATGCTTCATTTACTCAAATTATAGATAGAGATTTAATTTGACAAATAAATAAAATATTTTGTTCGACCAAAATCTTTTTTATTAAAGTAGATTAATATTTATTTGAAACTATTTTTTTGAATTGTTTAGATTCAGTATATATAATTATTGTTTCGGTAATTGGCTTCCGTTTTCGGTACCGATCGTGAGAGAACTCTTTTGTGTCAAGTGTTGGTTTTTTGGCTTTGGTGAAGGGAATCAGCGTGTGTGGATGCAGAAAGGGCAGTGAGTGAGGAGATCAGGGGTAAAGGAAGAAGGGTGAGTGAAGGCAAGGGTGTAAAGTGTGAAAGTAAGTTGTGAGAAAGGGAAATTGTAGCGCGTGAGTTTTGAGGTTAGGAGTAGAAAACTAGTTGCGGGGTAAGGGGTAGGCGAGTAAAGAGCGGGAAACGTCGCGGAATACTGGGCAAGGTAGGATACTAGGATGCCGACGGTACGAAGCCCACAATCGGGCGCCAGAGGGCAGGTAAATGATGAAACAAGAGGTGAGGTGGTTGAGAGCGCGGTTAGTGGGGAGAAGGGGGATGTTGACAGTAGCTGTGAAGAGACGTTAGATACGCCGACCAGGGTTTCGACGCCAGAGCGAAGGGATTCAGGTACGTGCCATCAACGCGGGAGGCCCTCTAACCTACAGCGGCTTAACAAGCTAGGCAGCGCGGGTTCGAATAGGAGTTTGGACGAATGGCGAAAAAAAGTGAGCGCGACTAGTAGTGAAGGGGAAGAAAAAAGAAAAAGAGAGGAAGGGGACGATGTAGAAAGGGACAAGGAAAGCAAGAAGGTTAGGACTAAACTCGCTAAAAGAAAAACACCAGAAAGAGATAGGGGGGACGGAGGAATTTTTGAAAAATTAGAGGCTCTCATAAAAGGGTTCAGAGAGGAAACAAGGAAGAGACTAGATGATATGAATAGGCAGGGGAAAGACGTAAGGGGGGAAGTGAGAAAAGTAAGAGAAAAGTGGGAAGAGTGGGATAAACTCTGGAAAGAGGAGAAGGACAAGGTATGGGGTAAATTAGAGAGTATAGAGAATAGACAGAAAGAGGATGACGAAAAGAGAAATAGTCAGATAAAACAGTTGGAAGAAAGGGTAAACAACTTAGAAATGAGGAATGAGCATATGGGGAAAGAAACAGAGGGTGCGGAAATAGGAGAAGGGAGTAGTAGGAACGTGCAAAATGAGAATGAAAGATTAAAGAAGAGACTAAGTGACATTGAAAGGAGATTGGAAGGGGAAGAAAGAGCAAAGAGAAAAAATAACATAGTAGTTAAGGGATTGACAGTAGAGAGTGAAAAAGGGGAAGTGGAAATCAAAAATCTTTTGAGAGATATTGGAGTTCAGGTAAGGGTAGAAGGAGTTAAGAGAATAGGTGGGACGAAGGAAGGAAAAGAAGGAATGTTTATAGTAAAAGTAGGGAGTGAGGACGAAAAAAAGAAAATTATGGAGAACAAAAAATTATTGAAAGGAAGAAGGGAAAGAATTGAAGAGGATTTGACTTGGAGGGAGAGGGAAAGGAAATGGCAGATAGAGCAGAGGGCATGGGTTGAGAGGAAAAAGGGGCGCATGGTATGGATAGGGAGAGACAGATTATGGATAAATGGGGAGGAATGGTTCTGGGACGAGGAATTAGAAGAAATAAGGGAAAAGGAAAGAAGAGTTGAGAAAGGTAGAAAAAAGGAAGATGCAAAAGAGGTTAGAGATCAAACAGAGGGGTTTCCAAAAAGCAAGGCGGAAGAAAAGTGAGCAGGATAGGTGAGGGAAGGGAAGAGAAAAACGTGAAAATAGCTTTCTGGAATGTTTCAGGCTTGAAGAACAAGAATGAAGGTTTTTTGCGGGAGTTAGAAAAGTGGGATGTGATTATGATGAGTGAAACCTGGGTCGATGAGAAGGATTGGAAGGGGGTGAAAAGGAGGTTACCTAAAGGTTATGTGTGGACAATGCAAGAAGCAAGAAAGGAACACGTTAAAGGTAGAGGGATGGGCGGCATGGTCTCAGGGGTGAGAAAAGAATTGTCAATAAAAGGGAGAATAGAGGAGGACAGGGAGGAAAAGGATGGTACAATGGTAAGAAGGATAATAATTGGAAAAGTCAAAATAGCGGTGGTTTGTGTATATAGAAGAAGAGGGGAAGAGGAAGGTTGGAGAGTAATAAGGAGATGGATGGAGGAAAAGAAGGAAGAGCTGGTTTTGATAGGAGGTGACTTGAATGCCTGGACTGGCGAGCAAGGGGGAGGGACTTGGGATGAAGAAAAGGAAACCTACATAAGGAGCTCCAAACATAGAGAGATAGACCGGGAGGGGAGGAGGTTACTAGACGTAATAGGAGAAACAGGATGGTTTATCTGTAATGGCAACATGAAAGGAGATGAAAAAGGAGAGATCACATTTATAGGTAAGGGAGAAACAGTAATAGACTACATCCTGGCGGAAGAAAGAATGAGGAATATGATAGGCAGTATGAATGTGGGGAATGAGATAGGGTCTGAGCACTTCCCAGTAATAGCTACACTGAAAGGTGGCGTCCATAAGCGCGGCAGAGGGAGAAAGGAAAGAGGGGGAGAAAGGAACACGAAAATGGGAGTCTGGGGGGTAGATAAATTAAAAGAGTTTAAACAAAAAATGGAAACGCAGAATGTTAGGTATGAAAAGGAGGAGGGAGTAGACTCGTTAATTGAAAGGTTGAAAGGGTCGATTGAGAAGGTAAGGGATGAGGTAGGTACAAAAGAAGGAAGAGAAGAGGGAAAGAGAGGCTGGTGGGACGAGGAATGCAGGGAGAGTAAAGAGAGAATGAAAGAGTGTGTAAGAAAATGGAGGAAAGGAGAAATAGAGAAGGCGGAGTACAACAGGAGAAAAAGAGAACATGAAAGGATGCTGGAAAGGAAAAAGCAAAAGGGAAAGGAGAAATACAAGGAAGAAGTAGAAAAAGCGATCAAAGAAGGTAGGGTCTGGGATGTGATAAATAGGGAAAGAGGAGGAAGGAAGGGCGTGAATGAAGAAATAGAAATGGCCGAGTGGACGGATTATTTTAAGGGTCTGTTAGGGGGAGAACAAAATAGGATGAAAGGGGAAAATAGAAGGATAGTCCAGGGAGAAATGGAGGAAGGGAACGAAATAACAAGAGAAGAAGTGGATCAGGCGATAGATAGACTGAAAAGAAACAAGGCTACAGGAGAGGATGGTATGGAGAACGAAGCAATAAAGTATGGAGGAGAAGGGATTAGAGAAGGGATGTGGAAGATCTGCAACAAGGTCTGGAAAGGAGAAGGGTGGCCGGAGGAGTGGATGACAGGGCTGGTGGTACCGCTTGTCAAGAAAGGGGATGGTAAGAAGGTAGAAGAGTACAGAGGGATCACTCTCATGCCAGTGGGTTATAAAATATACGCAGAAATTCTAAGAAAAAGGTTAGAGAATCAGATAGAAGAGAAACAAAGTATTCCACACAATCAGACGGGATTTAGAAAAGGGATGGGGACAATAGATAACATTTACGTACTCAACTACTTGGTTAACAGAAACTTAGGGAGAAAAAGAGGGAAATTAGTCGCCTTGTTCGTAGATTTTAAAGCAGCTTTTGACTCAGTGAATAGAAAAGTGCTATGGCAGGCAATGAAAGAGAGGGGAATAGAAGAAGGGTTGGTGGAGAGGATAAAGGAAATTTTTACTGAAACCAGGATTAGGGTGAAGATAGGGGGGAAAAAGGGGGAGGTTTTCTGGACAGGAAGAGGTCTAAGGCAAGGGTGCCCGTTGAGTCCGCTACTATTTAATATGCTGCTGGCAGATTTAGAGGAGAACCTAAAGGAGAAAGGGAAAGGGGGGACGATTTTGGGTAATAGCAAACTATATTCTCTAGCGTACGCGGACGACGTAGTTCTATTAGCAGACGATGAGATGGGGATGAACCTAATGATAAGAATTTTCGAAGAGTATGTGGGAACAAAAGAACTGACGGTGAACGTAGGGAAGACCAAGGTGATGTGCTTCAGAAATAGAAAGTCCAAAATAGGTTACGTTTGGAAGATGAACGGACACACAGTGGAAAGTGTGGAGGAGTTCTGTTACTTAGGTTTTTGGTTTGAGGCAGGAGGGGGAAATGAGGTACAGGTGAGGAAAAGAATCGAATGTGCGAGTAAAGTAATGGGCCAAGTATGGGGTATAGGAAAGAGAAGGTTCAATGGCGATTGGAGAATGAGGGTTTGGATGTTTGATGCGTTGGTTTGGGCGGTGTTGTGTTATGGAGTGGAGGTCTGGGGATGGAAGGAATATAGGAAAGTGGAAAGCATGCATGAGAGATTTCTGAGATGGGTAATGGGGGTTAGTTGGAGTTGCCCAGGATACATGTTAAGGGAAGAAATAGGAAGGGAAAAAATGGTAACTAGACAAATTAAGAGAGCCTGGAAGTTTGAAGAGAAACTGAAAAGGGGAGAAGGGAGCAGAATAGCACAAGTGTGCTTGGACGAAGTTCGGAATAAGGAGACGAGAGGCAATTTGGGAAATTCGAAATGGGAGGAAGAAAGGAAAATAATGAGGAGGGCTTGTGATACACAAGAAGGGGTACTGGAGTGGGAGAACATAGAGTTAGAGCTATTAGTAAAACAAGGAGAAGAGAGATGGATAAAGATTATGGATTCGAAGTACAATAGATGGTATATGATGGTCAAAGGGTTAGCGGAACCAGAATATTTGCAAAAAATAAAAAAGGAAGACAAATGGAATAGAGTGGTACGGTTTAGAATGGGAGAAGGAGTGAGATCCTGTAGATATTGGATGGATGAAGAGGACAATCTGTGCAGAGTATGTGGATACGAAATGGAGTCATGGGCACATGTGTTAGAGAGGTGTACAGGGGAGGAAGATGGACAGTTGAGTGTGGATGAGTGTGTAAGATGGATTTTGGATGGTAATGGACAGGGAGTGACGTGGATGAAAAAACTGGAAGAAGTGAGAGAAAGCAAGGGAGCAGGGCAGAGCCAAACGGGTGATCCTGTTTAAAGGAAAGTAACTAGCAAAAATTTTTAATTTTTAAATCGGTAAAAATGTATTTTATGGTAAGAGAAAACGGAAGCCCTGGAAGATCGCTCATTTGCAGAAGTGTAAGAACCAATAGTTATAATATTATTGTTATTAAAGTAAGGCGAAACATTAGAATATAAGCAGCGGTTAAGTTAGGTTAAGGATGAAATGTAAATATATGTACAGGGAGCGGAGGCCCTCAAACCCGTAAAAGGGAGAGATTAAATATACAACTATTGTTTCGGTAATTTTTATTAGTCCCAAAGAAGACGATTTGAAAGATTTAATCTATTAATTAACATTTTTCAATTAGTTTAAAAATATTTTGTTAAAGCCTTGTAAGAAATTCAACTTGGTATATGTATAGTAGAATAAGTATGCGAAATTTTATCAATTTATCTGTACACGTTCACCAGATATTGCAGGATCGTAAAAAGCTTGACATACATACACTCACACGTCAAATTATATATATTCCCCTTGCAATATATTCAGAAAAACCGT
>CAKNYM010049035.1:0-57039 GCA_932195095.1 Andricus curvator
CTAGCTACTAGTTCGTGACTTTTTTACGGATAAATTTTTTCCGTGTAGCTATATTCAAATCCTGCTCCAGATTCGAAGGCAGCCTTATTACAAGTGTAATAGCATTGATTTGATCTGCCAGTTTCAGAATTCTGGTTTGAAACAGAAACACGAAACTGTTGAAAGTCAGATTAATTATTAAAATTCCAGACAAATGTCCAGCTTTGAATTCGTTAAATCGGTATATCTTCACACTCTGTAGGAATGTAGGGCCATCAAATATTTTAAACGAAGAAACATATTTTTGTTTGTTTCAAACATACTTCGACTAAATTCTCTATTTGAAGTCTTATTAATTGGGAAGGATTTCTAATTTTAACTATTTCCAAAACAGAAAACGTTTGAATTATCAATGAAAGATGAATGCTTCCCGTATTTTTCAAAGTAATTTGTTACTGAATTTTCCTACATTTATCATCATTTCACGAAACATATAATTTATAAGATATAGCATATAACATAGCTTTAGAATAAATGCCGAGGTTCCTAAGTAGGAAAGTAAAGTTTGAGCGTTCACATTGTGGCCCGATTCACAGTGGTTCAAAATACCTCAAATGTGGACAAAAGTAAACAAAAATTTTTAATTAGTTTTGAAAAGTTTTTATTGTCTTACTTATGGTTATGGACCTCGAAAAAGCGATATAAAGGGCCCAGGTATTTCTAAAAGGCTCTTGGGCTTACTTTAAACGTGCGCTTCACGGACGCAACATTCTGTGCTCTCCAAGTCGAAATAAATGGTTTGTTGTTAAAATTGTTTGATTTCTGTAGAAGTAAACTGATTTACACGTTTGAATATGGAATTTCTTCTTGATGATAAGTACAATCAAACCTGTAAATTCAAAATTCAAAATAATTGATATATTTCCTTAAAAGTGTTATAAATTTCTGATCGAATTTTTTCACATAGTCAGCGAGCCTTTAAATACTCAAAACTTTAAAACCTCTAAAACTCGCCTCAGCGAGTTTTAAATAGACTGCAGAAGTAATTTCTAACACCAGTGAACGCACTGTGCGGCATTGTGCGGCGCACAGTCCCAGTGGGACCAAATCGCAAAAAGCTGGCCAAAAGTATGTAATGTTCATAAAATGGGCCAAATTATGTTACTGACGGGATTTTTGGGCCGCTGATTACGAATCCGATGTCAAAAATTTCGAAACAAAATGGCGGATCTAATAAAGGCGGACGAGTATGCTAAATAAATATTGGATTTTTTTTTTAATTGGTATAAGGGGGTTTTCAAGGTCGCTGATTACGAATTCTATGTAAAAAACTTTTAAAACAAAATGGCGGATCCAATATGGTGGGCGAGTATGCTAACTAAACTTCTGATTCTTTTCAAAATTGGTATAAGGGCGTTTTTGATGTCACTGATTACGAATCCGATGTCTGCCATATTGGATCCGTTATTCATTGTTTTTGATTTTGGATATCGGATTCGGAATCAGCGAGCTGAAAAACCCCCTAATACTAATTTTGAAAAGAATCAAAAGTTTATTTAGCATACTCGCCCGCATATTGGATCCGCCATTTTGTTTTCGGAATTTTAGTTGTCAGATTCGTAATCAGCGATCCCAAAAACCCGTAAGTGACAGAGTTTGGCCCATTTTATGAATATTTTATACTTTTGGCCAGCTTTTCGCGATTTGGTCCCAGTGTGCGATTCTAAGATTTTGATGACAGTAATATGACCACGATCCCTCAGCGCGACAGTTTATTATTTACTTCATTTACCTAGATTGAGGTATTCCTTTGTAATTAGCGTGGGCCAAAATCATTCTTTCCGGTCTTTAAGTTTTATTAGATGACCGAATCTATTTCAAATCAGGCAGGCGTTGCTTTTTTTTGTTTTTTTGTCGAAATTAGGCGATACGTATTTTTCCGATTAGCGAAAAACAATTTTTCGACAAAGTTATGCATATTTGAGTTTTGTGCTTCGTTTTTCAAAAAAACACATTTTTTGTTTAGACCTCTATAACTTTGAACTTTTTTGAAACTCTCATATTTTATGCCAATTTTTTGTTGAATTTTTCCTTCTGTAAAGCAAAAGTTATGTGATTTTTATGCGGGCTAAATAACTTTTGTGGACAGGAGAATTTTTTTCATAAAATCAAATTTTCTCATTTTTCACGCAAACAACGACAGGTACGGAAGAATGTTAAAATTAGTTTGCAAATCTAAATAATTATCACAAAAAATACCTCTCGCACTTTTGTGATATCTTGCATCATTTACGCAAAAATTATAGAATTATATTTTTAGGGAATAAATTCTTCCGATCACAAAAATGGTTTTGCTTGCATAAAGTTGTTAAGGGACCTATCTTATATTAGCAGAAACTTTTGAAAAAATATTGAAAAGAATAAAAAAGGTGAGATTTTTCAGTAAATATTTTTTAATGTTTTGAAAATTCGAAAAATAAGATTTTCTGGAAGCCCTCACCGTTTTGATTTTTTCCCATATTTCTTACATAAAAGATGCAAAATATCACAAAAGAGCAAGAGATATCTTTATAGAGCTTGTTTAGGCGTGTGAACTTTTATTTCAAAATTTTTTCGTACCCATCTTTGTTTACGAAAATAATGAGAAAATTCGATTTTATGAAAAAAAAAACAGTCTGCTGGCCAGAAAAGTTATTCAGCCCGCATAAAACTCACAAGATGTCTTCCTTATGGAAGTAAAAACTCGAAAAAATTGGCAAAAAATATACATAATTGGGCTTTTTTTGGCAAAATCGACAAAAACCTTAATTGCGTCAAAAGTTATTAAGGTTTAATGAAAAAATTTGGGTTTTTTTGAAAAACAAAGCTCAAAATTCAAAAATGCATAACTTCAAAGACATTTTTTTCTGCAAATTGGGAAAATATGTTTCGCATAATTTCCACTGAAAACCAACATATTTTTCCCCTGAGAAATTTTGCGACTTCGAGTGTACAACCTGCATGATTACAAATGGATTCAGTCTGGTGATAAAATGTATGCTGAATGTTTAATTTTTGTGTGAAGGTACTACTTCAGGTTAAGTGGTTCATTTTCAAGACCTGAAGTTTTGTGACACCCGAAAAAACGCAAATTTTGCATATGCACTCGGACCCCGATTTCAGCAAACCCGATTTCTGATTTCCGACAATTGACGCCGCTTGGCCGAAAGAGGAGATCGTCTGTGGTCACTCAAGCGTGGCAAAACAGTAGCATAACGATAAAGCGCAGTATCCTAATGGCATAATTGGATAACTGCGTCACGTTGCGCCACATCGCGTTACTTCAATCTCCGTGTTGTTCACACGGCCCTGATGCTTACGTTCGGAGAAACCGCCTATGAGTTGAAGGTCAGAACCAAAATCGTACTCAAATCGGAGTCCGATTGTACTTTTTTTCAATGAAATGTTGCAATGTCTCGTTTTTTCGGTATAGATTTTCAGTGTCAGAAGTTGATTTTGAAAAATTATTTCTGATATTTTTGCAGAGCCCAAAATGAACCCTAACTTTGACGTACTTAATATCGTGTCAAAGGCATAATTTATTCGTGAGAGTAGTTTTTCAGTAATAGGGGATGGATTTTGAAAATTCTTGTTTATGTAATTTAAGATCATTAATTGAGCACTAAGTTTTATTTATTATGTTTTACGGTGTGGACGTGCCACCCTAACCGTGGTCAAGGTGGCAGACAGCCAGAAAAATGGCAGACATAAGCGACCAATGAGATTTGAATGTGCGATTCGCCCTGGAAACGAGGTGGGTAAACCTGGAAGTACCACCATGCCCAATCAATGTATGTCCTATGCCAGAATTAAGGGCTCATTTAAGGCTAATTGAATACCCAAAAGCCAAATTTTGGGCTCTGCATTTTTTTAAAAAAATGCATGGTACTGCCAGCTTTACGTCAAGCTAGCAGTACCATGGTAGAAATATTTGTTAAATGAACTTTTTTCTTCCACAGGAATTGAGGGCTTATTTAAGGCTCTTAAATGACCTCCGGCGCAATTTTTTAAAAACAACCCCTATCACAGAAAAACTACCCTAAAAAATAAATATGCACTAATTAAAAAAGTGAGTATATAGGAATTAAGGGCTCATTTTAGGCTCTCCAACCTCCTCAAAATCAATTTTCCAAAACCATCCCTTAACATTCAAAAACTACCCCTTATCCAAAAGTACTCAAAAAGTGCAAGAAAAAGTATTGCATCAGTTTGGAATATTTTTTAGTTGTCCGGAAACATCAAAAACTATTTCAGAAACCACACCTAAAACTCGAAAATCACCCCGTGAAAGAATTTGACATTAAACTGAGAATGAAGTATATTAGCAGTTTTTCCTTTTCTTGGACCGTGCACAAACAGGGTATACCCTATGCCAGAATTAAGGGCTCATTTAAGGCTAATTTAATACCCAAAAGCCAAATTTTAAGCTCTGCATTTTTTTTTTAAATTCATGGTACTGCCAGCTTTACGTCAAGCTAGCAGTACCATGGTGGAAATATTTGTTAAATGAACTTTCTTCGTTCACAGGAATTGAGGGCTTATTTAAGGCTCTTAAATGACCTCCGGCGCAATTTTTCAAAAACAACCCCTATCACAGAAAAACTACCCTAAATGTACAATAGCAGTGACGCTCAGTGTTTCTGTGCTTTCGCTGCGTAGCCCTGTACCATTGGCGAAGCGTTCCAGGCTGATAACCCGCAGCAAGTCGGTCATTTCCCGATTTTTTCTCAGTTCGCAAACATTTTTCACGGTCAGTAACATTGAAAAATTCGAACTCTAAAGGAAACATCTTTCCATTTAATGTAATAAAAAAAACTTAAAATTACACGGAGAAAAATGGATGTTTAAACGTAACATCTAGATCTTCAGGGTTAACATATTTTATGTTTAACTATAGGAGAGCAATCTAGATGTTCAAAGTTAGGATCTGTAGATATTAAAAAGTGAGATGTTACTCTGAAACATCCAAAATGTTCAACCTGAAATATCCGAAATATTGCATGTATGGTTATGTCAACTAACGGCTGTAAATATTTGAGGAATTTACTTATTTCTGAGCATTTAAGGAACTAATTGATAACTTATTTGTGAATTTAAAACTAAACTTGAATTTTCGTACATGAACGAAAAACAGATACAGGGTATGAAATGCCGATCAGATAATACATTCAGTCTAGCTGAGGTTATGTTTATTATTATTATTATAGATTAGCAGTTCGAACTCGAAAGTTCATTGCCTCATCTACCCGAGACCGCCACACATCTCTATCTTGTGCATTCTCCATCCAGTTTAAGTAATCATGTCCTAGTTCTTTTAGATCATCCCTTACATTTTTCTCCCATCTGTTTCTCGGTCTGCCTAGGGGTCTCTTACCAGTCGGTCTCCCTCTTAAAACTTGCGCCACTGTTCTTTCATTGCCCATTCTTGCTACATGCCCCGCCCATCTTAATTTACGCGCTTTCATTACTCTATTAATATTTGCTGACCCGTAGAGAGCGTGCAGCTCATTATTATGCAGTTTTCTCCACTCGCCGGTCTCTTCGTCCCTTTTTGGACCATAGATTTTTCTAAGTACTTTATTCTCGAAAACTCTAAACCTATTCTCTTCTCCTTTCGTCAGCGCCCACGTTTCACACCCGTACATGACGACCGGCATTATTATCGTTTTGTAAATTCTTACTTTGATGTTTCTAGATAGCGATCGCGATTTTAGTAGCGTGTTTGCTGCATGATAGCACCTATTGCCAGCGTGTAGCCGCGCATTGATTTCCGTTTTAATCTTATTTTCGCTAGTTATAATAGACCCGAGGTATTTAAACTCGTTAACCCTTTCGAATTTCATATTTCCGGCCATTAGATCCCCGTCTTGATTACTTTGTCCGGACCTGACGACGGTCATATATTTTGTCTTCGATTCGCTAACTTCCAAGCCAATCTCTTTGGCTTTTGCGATCAAGATTTCTGCATTTTTAGCTACCGTTTCTTTATCATCCCCTAGTACGTCGAGATCATCCGCATATCCAAGAATTTGTATTACCCCATTGAGGGTAGCACCGGTCGGATTCGCCTGCACTTGCCTAACCACGTATTCTAAAACTAAGTTAAAAAGGACGCACGAAAGTGCATCGCCCTGTTTCAGGCCATCGCGGATCGAAAAACTCTTCAGATAAACTACCGTTTACGCGTATTCTACCCTTACTGCCGCTTAAGCAAATTTCGATAAGTCTAACCAATTTTCTTGGCACACCCAAGGACTCTAGGATCCAGTACATTCGCGCGCGTATAATAGAGTCGTAAGCTTTTTTAAAATCGATAAATAGCTGATGTACTGCTTCTTTAAATTCCCATTTCTTTTCTAACAGTTGTCTAATTGTAATAATATTTTTAATTCAAAATAAAAAATAAAAACGGGGTAAGTAAGCTGAGAACCAATAATATGTAATCTGCATTTAAAATTTTATCTATTTGAGGTTACTTAAACTCATATTTTATTATAAATTCACAAACATTTTGTCAAATCACGTGTCAAATGTTCAAAGGTGTTCGAGTCAATATAACCTCAAACTTAAGAACATTGTTCCGTCGTGTAGACAGACAAAAGTCGTTATACAATTTTAATTAAGGATAGCTAATTTTGATTATTTGAAAATGTTCAAAAATTGTAATATTCCATAATTGTAATATCGAAATTATATAGCCGTCAAATATAGTCGTGAAATTCGAATGCGCAATGCGCATGCGTTCAGATGATTTTAACATCTGAATATGTTACAGTTTAACATAAAAATATTTTTACGCCTAACATCTCAAAAAGATAGTAGATGTTTGGCATGAATATCTGCATGTTAGGCGGAACAATCTTACCCTTTGAACATCTACATTTAAACATCCATTTTTCTCCGTGTAAAGCACTCAAAGTGGAACTCTTGAATTTTAAACTTTTCAAGTTGAAGTTTAAAAGTTTTTTTGTTCAAAATTTTTGTATTCGAATGCTCAATAATTTACACCTATAAAATGGAAGGTACCAGCCCTTGTCTTTTATAAGGGGAACATTTATAGCAGGACTGCAGGGTATACATCACTTCGCGAGTTTATAAGTTGGAATCCAAGTTTTGGAAAAATATGAAAATGTAAATGTAACATCAAATCCTGGTATAAATTCCATTTATTTTAATTTCAATTAGGCCTTTTTCATCTTGATATAATTTTCAAATAAACTGTTAAATGAATGATAAATTATAGCTTAAAAACTTCTGTTAACATTATTCCCATTTAATTAGCGCTTTATTCTCACTTGTAGCGTTTTTATTTAAGCTCTGTATTATGTTTTTTTATCGATTTCAAACTGTAATTGATTGATAATAATAGTAAAAACCAATTTTGCTGCAAATTCCTATTTGAAAGATTTTGCCAATATCTTTGGACCAAATCCATTTCAAATCAGACAGGTTCTACACTTGAAGTTGCAGAATCTCTTGGGGACGAAAAAATTGTTTAGCCTGCATAAAGCTGATAGGATACCTTTCGTTTATTAGTAGAAACTTTAAAAAAATATTTGGAATAATAAAAAAGGTGATGTTTTCCAGAAAATATTTTTTTCATGTTTTCAAAATTTGAAGAAAACAAATAAAAAAGATTTTTTGGAAAACCGCACCTTTTTTATTTTTCCTCATATTTTTCTTTAATTTCTGTTTATATAAGAGAGATATCGTATTAGCTTTATGCGAGTAAAACCCTCGGTAAAACCATTCTTGAATGCCGGGAGAATGTTTTCCCCTAAAAATGTAATTTTTATATTTTTCTCGTAAATAATGAAAGATATCGCAAAAGATAATTTATTTAGAACTTTTTTAGACGTACAAAAATTTATCTTAATATTTTGTCTTATCTCTCATTACTTGCGAGAGTAAGTAGACAATTTGATTGTATGAAAAAAAATTCTCCTGGCCACAGAAGTTATTTAGCGCGCATAAAACTCACAAGATATCTTGCTTATCAAATAGGAATTTGCCGCATAATTTGTTTTGACTATTATTAACAATGAATCACATTTTGGAATCGTTAAGAAAACATATTATACAGCTTAAATAGAAATGTTACAAATGGAAATAAAGCGCTAATTAAATGGGAATAACGTTAACAGAGGGTTTTAAACTATAATTTATCATTTAACAGTTTATGTGAAAGTTATATCAAGATTAAAAAGGCGTAATTGAAATTAAAATAAATGGAATTTATACCAGAATTTGATGTTACATTTAAATTTTCATATTTTTCCAAAACTTGGATTCCAACTTATAAACTCGCGAAGTGATGTATACCCTGCAGTCCTGCTATAAATGTTCCCCTTATACAAGACAAGGGCTGGTACCTTCCATTTTATAGGTGTAAATTATTGAGCATTCGAATACAAAAATTTTGAACAAAAAAACTTTTAAACTTTAACTTAAAAAGTTTAAAATTCAAGAGTTCCACTTTGAGTGCTTTAATTTTAAGTTTTTTTTATTACATTAAATTGAAAGATGTTTCCTTTAGAGTTCGAATTTTTCAATGTTACTGACCGTGAAAAATGTTTGCGAACTGAGAAAAAATCGGGAAATGACCGGGAATTTTTTTCTTCGATTAAAATGGCCACCCTGCTTTCATAATTTCAATTTTTGTAAGAAGCAATGATCTCATAACAATAAAAGGGTCTTTCATTCCGGATGAATCGACTTGCTGCGGGTTATCAGCCTGGAACGCTTCGCCAATGGTACAGGGCTACGCAGCGAAAGCACAGAAACACTGAGCGTCACTGCTATTGTACATTTACGGTACTTTTTCTGTGGTAGGGGTTGTTTTTGAAAAATTGCGCCTTGAGTCATTTAAGAGCCCTAAATGAGCCCTCAATTCCTGTGAATGAAAAAAGTTCATTTAACAAATATTTCCACCATGGTATTGCTAGCTTGACGTAAAGCTGGCAGTACCATAAAAAAATGCAGAGCCCAAAATTCGGCTTTTAGGTATTGAATTAGCCTTAAATGAGCCCTTAATTCTGGCATAGGGTATATCCTGTTTGTGCACGGTCTAAGAAAAGGAAAAACTGCTAATATACTTCATTCTCAGTTTAATGTCAAATTCTTTCACGGGGTGGTTTTCGAGTTTTAGGGGTGGTTTCTGAAATAGTTTTTGATGTTTCCGGACAACTAAAAAATATTCCAAACTGATGCAATACTTTTTCTTGCACTTTGTGAGTACTTTTGGATAAGGGGTAGTTTGCGAATGTTAAGGGATGGTTTTGGAAAATTGATTTTGAGGACGTTGGAGAGCTTAAAATGATCCCTTAATTCTGATGTACTCACTTTTTTAATTAGTGCATATTTATTTTTTAGGGTAGTTTTTCTGTGATAGGGGTTGTTTTTAAAAAATTGCGCCGGAGGTCATTTGAGAGCCTTAAATGAGCCCTCAATTCCTGTGGGAGAAAAAAGTTTATTTAACAAATATGTCTACCATGGTACTGCTAGCTTGACGTAAAGCTGGCAGTACCATGCATTTTTTTAAAAAAATGTACAGCCCAAAATTTGGCTTTTGGGTATTGAATTAGCCTTAAATGAGCCCTTAATTCTGGCATAGTTTGTGCAAAGTCCAAGAAAAGAAAAAACTGCTAATATACTTCATTCTCAGTTTAATGTCAAATTCTTTCACGGGGTGGTTTTCCAGTTTGAGGGGTGGTTTCTGAAATAGTTTTAGGTGTTTTCGGACAACTCAAAAATATTCCAAACTGATGCAATACTTTTTCTTGCACTTTGTGAGTACTTTTGGGTGAGGGGTAGTTTTTGAAAGTTAAGGGATGGTTTTGGAAAATTGATTTTGGGGTCGTTTGAGAGCCTGAAATGAGCCCTTAATTCTTATGTACTCACTTTTTTAATTAGTGCACATTTGTTTTTCAGGGTGGTTTTTCTGTGATAGAGGTTGTTTTTGAAAAATTGCGCCGGGGGTCATTCAAGAGCCCTAAACGAGCCCTCAATTCCTGTGAAAGAAGAAAGTTCATTTAACAAATATTTCCACCATGGTACTGCTAGCTTGACGTAAAGATGGCAGTACCATGCATTAAAAAAAAAATGCAGAGCTTAAAATTTGGCTTTTGGGTATTAAATTAGCCTTAAATGAGCCCTTGATTCTGGCATAGGGTATACCCTGTTTGTGCACGGTCCAAGAAAAGGAAAAACTGCTAATATACTTCATTCTCAGTTTAATGTCAAATTCTTTCACGGGGTGGTTTTCGAGTTTTAGGGGTGGTTTCTGAAATAGTTTTTGATGTTTCCGGACAACTAAAAAATATTCCAAACTGATGAAATACTTTTTCTTGCACTTTGTGAGTACTTTTGAATAAGGGGTAGTTTTTGAATGTTAAGGGATGGTTTTGGAAAATTTATTTTGAGGAGGTTGGAGAGCCTAAAATGAGCCCTTAATTCCTATGTACTCACTTTTTTAATTAGTGCATATTTATTTTTTAGGGTAGTTTTTCTGTGATAGGGGTTGTTTTTAAAAAATTGCGCCGGAGGTCATTTAAGAGCCTTAAATGAGCCCTCAATTCCTGTGGAAGAAAAAAGTTCATTTAACAAATATTTCTACCATGGTACTGCTAGCTTGACGTAAAGCTGGCAGTACCATGCATTTTAAAAAAAAAATTCAGAGCCCAAAATTTGGCTTTTGGGTATTAAATTAGCCTTAAATGAGCCCTTAATTCTGGCATAGGGCATACATTGATTGGGCATGGTGGTACTTCCAGGTTTACCCACCTCTGGAAACGTCACTTCCGCCTTATTTTTTTCATATTATACATGTATAACCAGAAAATATATACAAAACATGGCCGATCCATTGTACCAAGCCTGAATGTACCGTTTGCTGAATGTCAATTTTAATCATTTTAATTTCATTGATGTTATTGTTTACCGATGAAATGTGAGATGTGGATTGTTAATGAGTACATAATTATTGTCGTAAGTAGTGTCATGAATTCATTTGATTTCACTCAGAAATTTATATGTTCAATGATTTAATGCTCAAACTTAATTTATTATCAATTAAAATCTCTGACTAGCCCAACGAGTAGTTGGGCGCTAGTTGTCCGATTTGTGTTTCCGATCATGAACAGAAAAACAGCGGGATCATTTTTGTTGCAGCTCATTTGTTATGTTCTCGAAATTAGATTTCATTTCTGGAAATGAGAATACTTCCAGTGTAAAACTATAACATGAACATAGCTGCGTTCTTATTCTCCGGTGTCTCATTATTATTGCAACTCGAAACAACACCGACTCAACGAAATTTTGAGGATCGGCGTTTTTCTGTGCGACCTTAACGTTAAGCCAGCGTGACCATGTGTTTTTTCATACAGTTAAAGAGAAAAACATTTTTAAATGTGGTACAAAATTAGCACAAAATTAGCACTAAATTATATACAATATTGAAAAACGAGGTTTTTGCGTTCTTTCATGTGTGCTTTTATTTTTGAATGTAGTGCAAAATTGGCACACAATTAGCACAACGTTGAGCGATAAATTATGCAATATTGAAAACTAGAATAATAAGAATGTGATGTCTTGGACACATGAAAATTTGCGTTTTTTGCAATAACGAGACGAGATACGAAAAAGGTCAAAAGAGTAGTTGTTTCACTTGAAAAATAAAAAATAAAATTTGCGAGCGCTTTTCTCTAGCTTGCGTTTTTGAGAAATGTTGCCTGAGATATTGATAAAGTCGGCTATAATTGTATTTTTTAAACAATAAAATTTTCTAATAATTTGTAAGCAAATTTCAATGTGTACATCTGTAAGCTGACGATATTTTGTTTACAAATTTTTTTAAACGAAATGTCTCGTCCCGAAATTCGGGATGACTAGTCCAATATTTTTCATAAGCTTGGGTAGTCGTCCAGAAATTTCGGGACGACTAGTCCATACGCTTTTTCAACTCCCCTACACGGAAAAAATTTATCCGTGAAGAAGTCACGAACTTGTAGCTAGGTCTCGGATACGAGATAAAAAAATTAAACATTACATCCTTATTTCTATGAGAAATATATGGATAAATTTCGAAGTTTCTTACGAACAGTTCGAATTTCCTACGAACAGTTCCTGAAAATTTCAGACTGAAATATAAAGAGGAAAAATTTTATTTGTGCGATTTAATTTTATATTAATTTATTAAATTCGCAACTCAGAAAATTCGAACCCTCAAAGACTGCTGACTCACCAGTTTCTAAACATAAACCAGGAGTGCGTAAACACGCGCAGCCATCGAGGCCAAACAAAATAGGTATTATAAAATTTCTAGCCACTCATCCGACGAGCTCAAGGCACACATACGAGCGCACACACGCACCGCGCGTTTGGAAGAGTGTATGTGTGGGCCACGTACAGGCGGACTTAGTGTCTAGTTCCCAGATTTGTCGGGCAAGCTCGTGAGTGCTCTGAGAATCTTTTCCCAATCACTCGTAATATTTTTGTAATTATTCACGTAAAAAAGAAGTGATGAACCATTTTAGGATTTTCACATCGAGTTCGTCAATCTTTCTCAAAGTTCGCAGATTATTTACGAAAATACATAAATATCCGATGAATTTTTCTCATATCCGAGACCTAGCTACTAGTTCGTGACTTTTTCACGGATAAATTTTTTCCGTGTAATTCATTTTCATAAAAATAAATCCAATTTTCTCGTCTGCATGAAGCGGGCACAAGATAATTTTTTAGGATAAATGCACCATATTATCAAAGATATATATTATTAACAACTTAGAAAAAAATCAAGAGAAATTGTTTATCAGAATTAAGAAGAAAAATTCAAATATTAATATTAATTGAGATACTGCAACACTTTAAAAAAAGTTCAACAAATTTTTTATAAACCACGTTTCCAACTTTGAAGATTCTAATACTCATAACTTAAAAAAATTGGTCTAATCGGTGAAATACGGATCCTCTGAAATCCCTTATAAAACAATATGTTCGGTCCCGAAACGATTCTGTGACTCTTTAGCATACACAATCTGCCCGAATTGAAACGAATTTGGTCTTTCTAAAAATACAGGATCTTGCTGTATTTTCATTTATAAAAGTTTTTTTTTCGGGCCGCAGTCGAATGGAGGTTCCCGAGGCGTCTGCGTATCACAATATACTATTAACTATCTTTCACTTCTTGGATTCTATGTTATGTTACTTGAACTGAAGACATGAAATTGTGTATCTCAACAAATTTGTGAGACGAATTTTCTGTTCATTCTCGTTTATTTACAAAACATACGAAAGTCACCATAAAAACCAAGAAAAAAAACAACCCTGATAGTACGGAACATTCCAGAAACGTCCGTGGAACGTTCCACTGGCACCTTGGGAACATTCCATTGGAACGGTCCAACCACGTCCCCGAAACGTGCAAAATGTCCGGTTCTGTGGAATGCTCCAGGAACGTCCAACCTGGTCCAACTGAGACCTAAAGGGAACTTACCGTTAGTTTTATTATTAATAATAAATGTCACCTCCAACCAATCATAAACACGGGTTTCCAGGCAATAATAGTTTCGAGATGTTAATCCAAAATGGGTAATGTAGTCTTTAATAATTGACAAGTAGCAAAAGCGCGCTGTGCGCGCGCATGTATGCTTTTAGAAATTTCGAAAAAGATGTTTAATTTTGTGGATCAAGGATGACAGTTTTGAGAAATAAAAAACGTCTTTATACTAAAAAATTTACTTTTTGGTCCCTTGTCCCTCATAGCCCTACTCGGAAAACCTGTAAATGTCAGGGAGTTCTTTTTTAAGGCAAGGAATTTTTTTGAGAGCGTGCTCAATTTTTTCTCCATTGCAATATAAAACTGAATAACAATGATTCTTCATTTGTAAAAGCAGCTTTATATTACTGTAATTAACCATTTTGTTGGAAATTCGTTTTTTTTTGTCTAAAATTAATTTTTCTAACGGAAAGTTTAACTGTTCCTATATTATTGGTTGAAAATTTATCGCTTTTGGTTGGAAATTTATGTATTTTGTTGAAAATTCGTTCTTGAAAATTCAACAGTTTATTAGCAATTTTTTCTTTCTCTTGATTGAAAAATCTACATTAGTTAAAAATTCAACTCATGTTGGAAAGTCGTCTTTTTGGTTGAATTCAACTGTTTTTATTAAAAAATTTAATATTTTTTTTGTTTAAATATGAAATACTACATTTTTCGTTCAGAATTGATCTTCTTTAGAATATAAATTTAATTATTCGGATGAAAGTTAAAGGCTTTTGTTAAAAATCAATTTTTCTGGTAAATGATTCTCCTAAATAATGAGAGAATAGAACAAGTTGATAAGTACGTATACCTTGGTAGCCTGTTCACAAGCGACGGAAAGATAGATGGGGAGTTAGGTGTATAACCGAGGGTAAGAAGGTTATCGGTAGAGCAGGGCCCATTCTCAGAAGTAAAAAAATATCAAATAAAGCTAAAAGGACAGTACATAATTCTATATTCATACCCACTGTGCTATACGGTAGCGAGACGTGGACCTATTAGGAAAAGGACAGGAGTCAAATTAATGCGATCGGCATGAAACCTCTGCGCATAATATGCGGGAAAACACTGATGGAGAAAGTCCGAAACGAGACAATCCTCAAAGAATGTGGTGTAGAGGAGACACTAGTTGATACATGTGAAAGAAATCGGTTAAGATGGTGTGGGCATGTTGAGAGAATGAAAGATGAACGACTGACAAAACAAGTGTATCAAGGTAAAATCAATGGCAGTGTGCCCAGATGCAGACCGCGGAAAGAATAGTTAGGATGGTAAATGAGACCCTAATTCGAAGAGACATGAGAAGCCATAGAAGCACAAGAGCTTGCATGAAAAAAATGCATGGACGTCAAGGAAGCTAGAGAAGTATGCCAGGACAGAAAATTGTGGTAACAAATAGTTTATACAAAGTTAATGACGCCTGAACAAAAGACCTTGGATACTAATGGGCTTGAGTGGGGAACATCACATGACGACTTTATGAGGCTTTTCAGTTGGGGTGATCGCTAGAGAGATTGATCAGCAACCTTAGTCGGATCAGTGTTGCGGAACGAACGTGTTGTTTAAATAAACAACACGGAAATTCTAGATCAATCTTAAAAATCTATACCCCCTCCCCCACATTACACCCTACCTCACCGAGTGAGTTACGCTTACACCGAAAGGAAAATGGCTTCATGGTATAATAATAATAATTTTAATTGAAAGTTTATCGCCTTGGTCGAAAAATAATATATTTTGTTTAAAATTCGTTTTTCCTTTGGCTGAAAATTAATCCTCTTAACTAAAAATTTAACTATTCCAGTTGAAACTTGAACTATTTTGTTGAAAAATTGTTGCTTTTTTCTTGAAATAGTTATTTGTGATACAAGTGCGCAAAATAGGTGATTGTGTGCGAGCGTGGATTTTGCAGCATAAGCTGCAAAATCTGCGTTTTCGCACTCGCTTCGCTCGTGCGCTAACCACCGACTCATGCTTCGAGCCGCAGGCGAATGATGCAATCACACGAGTTACCAATCACCTATGCGCACGTGTATCACACGCTATTTTTTGCAACGCCCGTCCGAAAAAGTTGTTAGGAGGAGGTAACGAAAAATACTAATTTTATATTGCATAGAGTCGAGTAAAGAAATTTGTTTGAAAAAAAACTTTAAAACAAAATGTTTCAAACAAATATTTTTTTCAAATGTTTGAAAAAAAATGTTCCGAAAAAAATTTTGTGCCAAAAAATTTTTGGAACTTTGAAATTTGAACTTTGAAATTTTGAAATATTTGTTTATGCTCTTTTGCCGGGGGGGGGGGGGGGTCTACGAAACCCTAAAAACAAAACTTCAATCATTAAAACATTTGTTCAAGTTAAATCTAAATTTATTTCAAGAAGAGACAGTGTTTAAAGTGTTTAAAGTTACATATGCCAGTGTCTAAAGTACCTCATCTCGAAAGAGCGCAGGCGCAACTTTTTCACCAGTGCCTAAAGTAAGCCATCTTCAAACTGCGCATGCGCGAAAATTATTCGCACACAGTCTGCTCAAATAAGGTCCTTTAGGCACAATTTAGAAGCATAACAACGTCAACTTTAGAGGTGGGTGTTGCAAAAATTAATTTTTTTTAACTGAAAATGTAACTATTTCAGTTGAATAATCCATCACTCATGTTAGAAATTCATCTCTTTAATTGAACATTAATCTTTTTAACGTAAAATTTAACGGTTCAATTATTTGTGAGAAAATTATTTTTTTTTACTTGAAAATTCGTCTGTTTTAGTAAAAATTAATCTTCTTGTTTGAAAATGAATTATTTCGGTTGAAAATTCAAATATTCTAGTCAAAGATTCGTCATTTTAGTTAAAAATTCATCTTTTTGGCTTAAAATGTAACTAATCCAATTAAAGATTCATCATTTTAGTTGAAACATCACCACTTTGTAAAACAATGTAAGTACTGCCTTCAAAATTACTTTTTTTGGTTGAAAATAATTTTGTTTAAACTGAAAATGTAACTATTGCAATTGGATATTACAGCATTCTAACTGAAAATGCATCTCTTTGGTCGAACATTAATTTTTTAACTGAAAATTTAACTATTGAATTTTTGGTTGACAATTTATCTTTTTTAGTTGAAAATTCATGTTTTTGACGAAAATTCATCTTCCTTGGTAGAAGTTAATATTCATGGTTGAAAATTCAACTATTCCAGCTAAAGAATGATCATTTTAGTTCAAAATTGATCTTTTTTGTTTAAAATTCAACTATTCCAGAAGAAAGTTGATAATCTTAGTTGAAAATCCATTATTTGGTACAAAATTAATTTTTTTCACTGCCAGTTTAACTATTCTATTTTTTGTTGAAAATTGATCTTCATTAGTGGAAAATTTAACTATCTGGTTGAGAATTCATGTCTCTTATTGAAAAATCATCTTTTTGGTAGAAAATTAAACTTCTTGTTTAAAAATTCATCTTTTTGGTCAAAATTTCAAGTATTCCAGTTAAATATTCATCATTTTAGTTGAAAATTGATCTTTTTGGTTGAAAATAAAACTACTTGGTTAAAAGTTAAACATCTTTGTTAAAAGTTCATCTTTTTCAGTTCAAAATTCAACTGTTAACCTTCATCTACCTTTTATATGGTTAATATGCTATTCTTTTTTTTAAGATTGTGGTTTGAAAAATGTATTTTAAATCATGCCGACTACTTGGATTCCATGTTATGTTTTTTGAATTGAACAAATTAAATTTTATATTTCAAAATGCAGGAGACCTGTTTCCATTGATTATTATTATTATTGAACATAGTATTTAAATAACCTTACATTTCTCATCATCCTGAAGTTTGCAGACTTTTTTTTAAATGAAAAAAAAATAATTAAAGCTTCAATTCATGCGCGCGCATGCGTGTTTTTAGAAATTTCGAGAAAGATATTTAATTTGTGGATCAAGAATAACAGTTTTGAGAAATAACAAACGTCTTTATACTAACACGTTTATTTTTTGGTCCCTTAGAGCCCTACCTGGAAAACCTGGAATTTTTATATACCTGGAAAAACTTTTTGTAATTGAAATATAAAATTGAATTTTGATTTTAATTGATTTTAATTGAGTAATCGTTTTTGGTAGTAACTTAATCTTCTTTGTTGAAAATTCATCTTTTTGCTTTAAAATTTAACAATTTGGTAGCCATTTTTTTCTCTCTCTTGACTGAAAAATCTTCGTCATTCAAAAATTCATCTCAGGTTGAAAAGTCGTTTTTTTTGGTTGACATATCAAATACAACATTTTTCGTGTATAATTCATCTTTTTTTAAATAAAAATGTAATTTCTTGGCTTAAATTTGAAATCTTTTCTCAAAAATTAATTTTTTTGGTTGAACATTCATACATTTAGTTAAAAATTCATCTCCTTGGTTGCAAAATTAAATATTTTGATGAAAATTCGTCTTTTCTCTGGCTGAAAATTAATTTGCTTAAATGAAAATTTGTCTATTACAGTTAGAACTTTATCTATTTTGTTGAAATTTTTGTTGTCGTTAATTTTTTTTTTTTAATTTAACTATTCTAGTTAAAGATTCATCATTTTAGTTGAAAATTCATAACTTGGTTTGAAAACGTAACTATTGTTTTCAAAAAATACATGTGTTTTGGTTGAAAATCTATCATTTTTATTTGAAAATCTGTGTATTTGGATGAAAATTAATCTAACAAAAATTTAAGAAATTTAAATTAGATTAAAATTAAATTCAAAATTCTATTTAACGTCCAATACTCGAGTAAATGTATAGAATTCCTGAAAATAAAAAAAAGAATCCAACGACCAAATTTATACAACCACCATAAAATGCTCCTATTGTAATTAAAAAACGAAAAAAAATTTTAACAAAAAAAAATCTTTTTTTTCTTTGGACCAAACTAAAAAAGAGGAAAAAAAAATGAGAAGGCAACCAACCAAATCCCCTTCCTTCTCCTTTTTTATTTCCTTAGTCTTTCTTTTTTTATTATTATTATCAAATCACAATATAAAAACATTCATAATATTTACCAACGTTTCGGTACTCATACAGCACCCTTATGAAGGTAAGAAATATTAGAGCAGGTAGGAACAGTGACGAACCAACGATGCTCCCTCCTCGACACCTGAGATCCAAGTGAGAGATCCATGCTTTAATAGCATCTGCTCTAATATTTCTTACCTTCATAAGGGTGCTGTATGAGCACCGAAACTTTGGTAAATATTATGAATGTTTTTATATTGTAATTTGATAATTATAAAAATAAAAAAGACGAAAGAAATAAAAAAGGAGAAGGAAGGGGGTTTGGTTGGTTGCCTTCTCATTTTTCTTTCCTCATTTTTATTTTTGTCCAAAGAAAAAAAAAGTTTTATTTTAGAAATTTTTTTTTTCAATTACAATAGGAGAATCTTATGGTGGTTGTCCTAATTTGGTCGTTGGATTCTTGTTTTTATTTTCATGAATTTTATACTTTGAGAAAACTAATCTGTGTCGGTAGAAGTTAATCTTCTTGATTGAAAATTCATCTTCTTGGTTCAAAATTCAACTATTCCACTTAAAGATTCGTCATTTTAGTTAAAAACTCATCTTTTAGTTTAAAAATGTAACTATTGCTTTCAATAATTACTTTTTTTTGTTGAAAGTTTTTTCCTTTAACTGAAAAAGTAACTATTCCACTTGAATCATCCATAATTTTAATTGAAGACGCATCTATTTGATTGAACTTTTTTTTTAATGCAAACTTAACTATTCAATTTTTGTTTGAAAATTCATCTCTTTTAGTTGAAAATCCATGGATTTTGATGAAAATTCATCTTCTATTTAAAAATGTAAATATTGATTTCAAAATTACTTTTTGTTGTTTAAGGTTTTTTTATTTTAACTGAAAAAGTAACTATTCCTATTGAATATTCCATCATTTTAATTGAAAATGCGTCTCTTTGATTGAACATTAATTTTTTCAACTGGAAATTTAACCAGTCAATTTTTGATTGAAAATTTATCTTTTTTAGTTGATAATCCATAGATTTTTATGAAAGTTCATCCTTTTATTTGAAAATGTAACTACTGCTTTCAAAATTACTTTTTTTTGCATGAAAGTGATTTTTCTTACATGAAAGTGATTTTTTTCACTGATAAAGTAACTATTTCAATTAAATATTCCATCATTTTAATTGCAAATGCGTTTCTTTGTTTTAACATTATATCTTTTTAACTAAAAATTTAACTTTTCAATTTTTGGTTAAAAAATCAAGTATTCCAGTTAAATATTCGTCATTTTAGTCAAAAACTCATCTTTTTGTTTAAAAATGTAACTATTGCTTTCAAAAATTACTTTTTTTTTGTTAAAAGTTTTTTCCTTTAGCTGAAAAAGTAACTATTCCAATTGAATCATCCATAATTTTAATTGAAGACGCATCTCTTTGATTGAACTTTTTTTTTAATGCAAACTTAACTATTCAATTTTTGTTTGAAAATTCATCTCTTTCAGCTGAAAATCCATGGATTTTGATGAAAATTCATCTTTCATTTAAAAATGTAACTATCGCTTTCAAAAATTTTTTCTTTTTGATGAAAGTTATTTTTTTTTTTTTACTGAAAAAGTAACTATTCCAATTGAATATTCCATCATTTTAATTGAAAATGCGCCTCTTTGATTGAACATTAATTTTTTTTAGTGGAAATTTAACCATTCAATTGTTGGTTGATAATGTTTCTTTTTTAGTTGATAATCCATGGATTTTGATGAAAGTTCATCGTTTTATTTGAAAATGTATATTCTTTCAAAATTACTTTTTTTGTGCATGAAAGTGATTTTTTTTTTCACTGAGAAAGTAACTATTCCAATTGAATATTCCATCATTTTAATTGAAAATGCGTTTCTTTGTTTTAAAATTAATTCTTTTTAATTTTTGGTTGAAAATTCAACTGTTTGGTTGAAAATTCAAATATTCCAGTTAAATATTCATCATTTTAGTTAAAAAATCATCTTTTTGTTTAAAAGTGTAACTATTGCTTTCAAAATTACTTTTTTTTGTTGCAAGTTATTTTTTTTAACTGAAAAAGTAACTATTGCAATTGAATATTCCATCATTTTAATTGAGAATGCGTCTCTTTGATTAAACATTAATTTTTTCTTAACTGGAAATTTAACCATTCAATTTTTGGTTGAAAATTTATCTTTTTTAGTTGAAATTCCATGGATTTTTATGTAAATTCGTCGTTTTATTTGAAAATGTAACTATTGCTTTCAAAGTTACTTTTTTTTGTTAAAAGTTTTTTTTCTAACTAAAAAAGTAACTATTCCAATTAAATATTTCATCATTTTAATTAAAAATGCGTTTCTTTGTTTTAACATTAATTCTTTTTAACTAAAAATTTAACTATTCAATTTTTGTTTGAAAATTCAACTTTTTGGTTGAAAATTCAAGTATTCCAGGTGAATATATATCATTTTAATTAAAAATTCATCTTTCTGGTTAAAAATAAAACTACTTGATTGAAAGTTAAACTTCTTTGTCAAAGTTCATCTTTTTGGTTAAAAATTCATATCTATTTCAGTTGAAGAATTTAAAATTTTGTTTCAAAAATTTGAAATGGTTCATCCAGTTATCTGAATTTTCGCTTAAACATTAAAATAAGTCTAAAAAATGTTTATTTAAAAAGTTTCAAGGAAACTTTTCACATTATTTCTAGATTTTTAAAATGAAATAGTGGAGACCAAACTTTTCTTTTAGATATCTACTTAATTATAACTAGAAAGAATCTCTTTATCTCCTGAAAATTATAATCAAAAATTTTTTATCTGAAACTTTCTACTTTTTAAAAATCTATAAATGTTGAAAATATTTCATCGCTAATATTTTAGAATATTTGATTTTTAACTTTATAGGTTAGTTTAAATATATTGAAAAAGTAATTTTTAATTTTAATGGGGTTTCTGAAAAGCATATTTTTCGTAGCTATGACCTCAGTTTCATTGATTTATTAGTATTCAACATAGTATTTAGATAACTCTACATTTCTCGTAAACCTAAAGTTTGCAGACTCTTTTTTTTTTAAATGACAAAAAAACAATGAAAGCTTCATCCCATCATGAACACGGGTTTCCAGACAACAATAGTTTTAAATTGTGTCGAGTAGTTTCGAGATAGTTTCGAGAATGAATCGAAAATGGCGCCATGCGCTTTTTAATTATTGGTTATAATATAAAGTTAGTGTATTCCCAAAAAATTGTAGAAATTGATTTGTATTCCAAAATAGATCATTTAAAAAAAAATACGAAACTTAAGAAAATTGTACTTTAACCATATTTGGAAAATATTCTTGCGAATTTTATTTGAAAACACTACACATATATGACCAAATATATCTTGACAGCCTGAGAAAGTGTTCCAAGTGCATTGAAAGGGACCATATCAGTACATATTTTAGCGTAGGTTGCATTGGAGATTCGGCTCAAATATTAGCCTTCTCAATATGAATGGGCCAATATTCAAATGAAGTATGTTTAGTACACACAATGAAATGCAGCTCCGCAATTATGCAAGGTGTTAATACGACCACAATAGTCAGCTAGGGTTGTAGGTACAAGCTGATAAAGTTTTGTCTATTCGAATGAATCCGAACTTGGTCGGTCTTACCCCGTCGCGTCGCCCGAAAGTGAATTATTATTGGCCAAACACCCGCCGATAATTGGGATCGGCTTTACCGCTGTATGAGAACGTGGATGCATAATCCACGCTTGTAGTCCTGAAAGGATTAATCGTCCTCGCACTTCGCTCAATTTGCATATTTCGATTTTATCTATCTCTTCATATCACCACTGACGTTCTGACAATTGCTTCATTTCAGACTCGAATTAATTGATTTCATGACTTCTTCATTCTTAGATTAGAACGTACAAATTACATATGAGTATTATTATAATAGTTATTAAATTTTGTCCTTGAAATAAATGAAACTTGAAAAGATTTAACAAATTTTTGGTACATTCAATTAAAAAATTGGTTAAACTGTATTATTTATTAAATCTTTTGTTAAATTTTCAGTAGAATGACCTTAAATTAAAATTATCTTCGAAATACTTTATGATATATGTGATATCGAACTGAAACAATGAGACGATTATTACATAGTATTTATTTCCGTGATAAAATTGTTTTCACGGAAAAAAGTGGATCGCTAAAAAAACTCTGTTAACCAGCAGCTCTAACTATTTTAAATTGAACCGCAGCTTTTCGTCGGTGAATTTTGTTAAAATTACTATTTCGCATTCAGGTTATTTGAACTGACTTCTTAAAAGAGTAGGTTGAACAATTTAAAATAGTAGGATGCACTGCACCAGTTAGTAGCCGTCCACACTCAGGAGAAAAAGAGTTACTATTTCGTGTAGTATGCCTTACTTCTGTGAAGAGTAGGGATGTGCGATTCTTCCCGAAAAATCGATTTTTGAATCGATTCTGAATCGAACCATGAAAATCGATTCACTTAAAAATCGATAACAAAAGAATCGATTTTTCAAGAATCGATCTAAAAATCGTGAATATTAAATTTATAAGAAATTGAATTATAAATATAATTTTACTTCAAATAAAGAATAAGTTTTAATATGTTTTTACTATTTTTATAAATAAACTGATGAATAAAATAGGTAACTAAACAATTCAACTGTAAAGTTTTCAAAAATTTTATATTATGCACTTTTAGATCATTATGCACTGCACTCAGGCCGTGCCACCAGCGAACAAAGAGGAGCTGTTTCATTGGTCTTTCTGTTAGTGACAAATATGTCCGCTAGCAGAAATGCCAATCAAAAGGCTTCATCGTTCCCGTCTCCACCTTTTATTTAAGTAATTGAATCTGAGTCTGGGATGTGAAACCTCCTTTATAGTTTAGACTGTGTAAACTGTAAACTAGATATGGTTTGATTTGGTGTCACGGTTAAAAAAAATGTGATGTGTGGAAACAAAGAGATAAATGAATTTCAAAAGGTGAAAAAATCAGTTCGTCGATTCATAGGGTAAAGAATCGATTCAGCAAAAAATCGAATAGTAAAGAATCGATTCAAAAATCGATTTTTTGGTAAAAAAAATCGATTTTTTCAAGAATCGAATTGGAATCGAACACCCCTAGTGAAGAGTAACTTTGCCGATTTCGCATTGTAACGCATATATGTATATGTATCTATACACTGCACGCATTCAATACACGATTTATAAATAGATTAGCTCGAAACTGTAGACAACAAGAATGATGTAAAATGTCGATCGATTTGAAAAGGAAAAAATTATTTTATATATGATTACTGCACTTAATTTACGATTATTCTTACACAAATGCATGCACAGAGCCTTACACATATGATCGCACGCTCAAACGCTTTGAAAAATCGCCCCCGCTGGGGAATCGAACCCTCCCTAACTACCTAAAACCTGTCCTAAAACCTAAATCTAGCGCACGCATTAGTCAAGTGAGCTGCGGAACCGCTTAGATTTTTCTGACAAACTCTCGCTCAAGCGGTTTCTCTGAGAAAAACGTGGCCAGCTAAGAAATTATAATAAGTGTTTACTTAAAATTTGTTTAATTAATCTCTTACTGATGATTTCTAATATTTTGTAACGAGCTTGGGAAAAATATTTTGCTTAAAAGTATTAACTCACACAGTAAATATATTATTAGTAATTTATATGTATATTATTATAAAATGAATTAAATTACAATTTTTAAAAAGTACATATTTTGTATTATTGAAAATTAAGGCTTGAAAAAATGTTTTCCAATGAAAGTTTTGGAATTTTCATTTTATTTTGTTATCATCTCACTTTATTTAAAACGCAACATTCATTTACATAACTGATATATAAATAAAAAATAGTTTTTACGTCGTGATAATATATCCAATGCCAAATCGAAATCACTATTTTAAGATGAGACAAACGTTGAATAGTGATTTAAATTTAAATTTTTTGCACAAACAAAATTTTTCTCATTAGACATGGGGATGCTGAATTAGAATAAAAACTGTTTAAAACAAACAAAAAATATTCGGTTCTGAGAAATTAATATCAGGGTGCACAGTCTTCCCCTTTTTTTCTTAGTTTCCCCTTTTTTCTTGAAATTCCCCTTTTCCCCCCTATTCTCAAAAAGCTTCCACCTTTTCCCCTTTTCTCTTTAAATATACGATATTTGAAATTGTACCCATTATTGAATAATAATCAAAGCAATTATAGCACTTAAATAAATTATTTATGAATAAATAAGGTACACGTTCCAAGTGCAGACCATTAAAAATAAATACTCTTAAACAAATTTGAAGATGAAACATTTTAAAGCAAGTTGAAAATGTGAAAACTGCAGACAGAAGTTATTATCAAATATAAAATTGGAACAGTTCCAAAATATATATTATTGTTTAAATAAGTATTAGAAGATTAATACATCTTAGTTGAAATGTACAAAATTAAATACCTAATTAAAAAATGGAATATTCCAAACTCATCAACTGCAATTTTAAATGTTCTAACTTGAGCAATTTTTAATTTTTTTAAATCTTTACTTGAAAATTTAACTATTGTTGAAACTTTTTTTTGTTGAAAATTAATTTTTTTAAACTCACAATTGAATTATTCCATTTGTGTTTGAAAATTGATCTTTTTTAGTCGGAAATTCAACTATTTGGTTGCAAGTTCAAATTTCGTTCAAAAGTTATATTTTTTGGCAGAAAGTTGGTTAAAAACGTAACTATTTGGTTGAAAATATATTTATTTTGTTGAAAAGCTGTCTTTTTGGTTGAAAATCACACTACTTTGTTAAAAATGCACTTTTTCAAACTGAAAATTGCAATTTTTGATTGAAAATTATATTTTAGAAAATTGGATTTTTCATTTGAAAATTAGTTTCTTGAAATGAAAATGTAGCAATTCCATTTTTGGTTCAAAGTTGATCTTTTTTATTTTGAAAATTCAAATATTTGGTTAAAAATTAATGTAATCTGTTAAAAATTCGTCCTTTTTTTGTAGAAAAATAATCTTCTTGCTTTAAAATTCGACATTTTGAATACAATTTTTTTTCTTTATTGGCTAAAAAATCTTTTTTGGTTGAAGACTCAACTCTTGTTGAAAGTTCGTGTTTTCGGATTAAAGATTCAACTGTTTTGTAGAAAATTTGAATTTTCTCTGGAAAATTCAATAGTTTGGTGGAAAATTCAACTAATTGATCGAATTTTGAACAACTTTGTTGAAAATTCATTTCTTAGTTAAAAATTCATCATTTTAGTTAAAGTTTTTTCTTGTTTGTTAAAAGGAGGTTTTTTAACTAACAATTGTAATTTTTGGTTGAAAATTAACTTTTTAATTATTAATTCATATTTTCGTGTTGATAAATCAACTGCATTGTAGAAAATTCTTCATTAAGGTTTGAAAATTCAACAATTTAGGAGAAAATTCAGTTTTTTAATTTAAAATTAATTTTTTGAAACAAAAATATAACTTTTCGATTTTTGGTTATAAACTGATGTTCTTAATTCAACAATTCAACTATTTTGTTCAAAAATTATCTTATTCGTTCAAAATTTAAAATTGCGAAAGTTAAAAATAAATTTCTTGCTCAGTTACATTTTTTTTTGAAAATGTGCAAAAACATGTTTTTTTTGGATTGAGTCATATACACACATTTAAAAAAAAAGTTGAATATGTCGAAACTGAAATTTATTCAGCTTGAACCAAAGAAACATTTTTTTTTATTTTTCGGGAAAAAATGTTTGTCGTGAATTAGGATTTTTGGGATTTCATATCTTTTTTTGCGATTTTCGAGCGTTATAAACACCACGAAAAAAATGATTCCCATGGATAAAAAATAATAACATGTTTCTTTGGTACAAGCTGACTCAATTTCAGGTTCGAATCAATCCAAAAAACATGTTTTTGTATATTTTCAAAAAATTTTAAATAAGGCAATTTTTTTAATTGTAAATTTAAGAAAGAGAACAGAAGATATTAACCGATATCAATTATTTTAAATTTAGATTGAAAGTATTAATTAGAGTAAGGATGAAATGACAAATCTTGGAAAGAAATATTTGTGAGAACGATGTTAAACATATCAAAATTGTGCATTTAACTAATTTTATTTTTTCCCGGACTTTTTTATTTCACTATGGATGGATTTCCAATGATCTAAGTATATCCAATTTTTAAAAATAAATCTTCAATGGCAGAAATCATTAAAAATTATTCAAAAATGTAACATTTCTTACAAAAGCGTTGTTTGTTCTTTTGGACATATGAAAATAAATGTTTAATCTTTCCCCTATTTTCCCCTTTTTGTGCGAAAACCATCCTATTTCCTCTTTTTTCAGCTCCTTTTACGCTGTGATTACTGTAATACTAAAGATCGGGATATCATAGTAGTATGGTAGATTTTATTGTTGTTGAAAATCTGAAAAAAAATTAGAAAATTTTTTTTTTCTCATGAAATGGTAGTAATTTCTACAAATATCAATGTGAAAAGGTTGACAAAATTATTACTCCGATAAAATTTGAAATTAATTTGAACTAAAATTTTATTACAAATTATTTTTTAATTATTGTTTAAAAAATATGTCGAAAACAATGTATTATTCTACAAACAATTTTTTTTCAAATAATATAATATTTGAACCTAGGTGGCTTAATCAAGTACGATCCTAATCATTTTTAGTGTTATAAGAAATGAAGAATATCATAAGCAGAAAATTCCATAGTAAAAATAATGTAAAAAAAAAGTATTGTTTTTATATATAATTCTTCAGAATATTTTTAAATTCTGAAAATATTGTACAAAACAAAAAAACATTATTGAAGTATAAAGTAGAGTTATTCACTATTTTAATTTATAATAATTATCTCAACTGATATTATGATAAAAGAGCAAACATTATAAAATAGTTTCCGATAATTTATTTAATTTTGTAAAATGTCAGTGCGCGCTCTGTCTTATAGATTGAGAAGCGAAAATCTGTTGTTTTACTGATAAGCAAGTTATAGGTCGTCCTTCTTTTTTAATTTCAAACGGATCGCCTAAAAAATGTTGCGGAGGGGGCCTACACGTTTCTAGTTGTGCCACTGAACTCACTTACAATTTCAAATAGTAAGGCTAACAATCTCGCGCAGTGCTTATTGCAATGCGAAAAAGCAGATCGAACTCACTTGCGAAAGTCAAACTCGCAATTCTTTGCTTACTATGCCAATTAGTTATTCATACAGTTTAAATGTTCAAATGTACTATTTCAAATATTCATTTAAGCTACTTGTTCTAGTAATCTTTCTTTTTACAATTTGAAGTAGTAATGCTGATTTTAGGTTTTGTATATTTTGAGATCACTATCTCATTCAGTATCAAAAACTCATTGAATTGTTTCTTGTACAATGCGAACAAGTAAACTTCATGTTAACAATACGTAAAAGTGAATCTAACTATCTACTTTTTTCCGTGTTCCGATTCTCTAAAATAAACGACAAAAGTGAATGAAATGAACTGTGGTAGAAAGAAGTCCCACGCCACATATCGAATTGAGAGAAGTATCCAGATTTTCATCTGGAAATTTTAGGGTAGATATCATTAGTTTTGAGAAGTGTCTCTTATACCAGAGAAACGTTTGGGAGCGTGCCGTTTCAAGTGACACCACGACAAATTTCGAGAGAGCATTGGAACCTGAAAACGATTATTTATCTCAATTTGTCACGAGGAAGGGTCCGGGCTTATGCGAATCGAGTGGGAAACCGAGGTCGGTTTACTGATCCACTTTTTTCACCCCTTTTGTTGACATATAAACAAATCAGATCTGTAATACCAAAATTATCAAGGACTGTACAAAAATGTACTTTATTTCAATTTTTCATTAATTAAATGATTTTTTCAATCAGTATTTTTGAAACCTAAATTTTCAATTTGGTTCCAGCATACAGATCTTCAATGTTTAATTTGTAGATTGAATAAATCGAGGAAGCATATATTATCAGGGTGGTCAATGGACCGGGAAACCGGGAAATGTCCAGGAATTTTTTAAGATCGGGAAGAACGGAAATTTTTACGTGGGCCCGGAATTTTGTTAAATCATCAATAAAAAGCCTCAATGTTGATAAAATAATGGTAAGTTTGAATTCCAACAGCAGCACATAACAAAACGTCCTTGTGGGCGTTGGAGCCAGGCCCTAACCTCAAAATTGAATTGCCTCATATTTACTTCATAAATACTAGAAATACATCTTTGTTAAATATTTAGAGCCTATTTTTGTTTTGAATCAAGTCTGTACTCGAAATGAAAAATTGGCTCCGAATACAGGCTTGATTCAAAACAGAAGTAGGCCCTAAGTATCTAACAAAGATGTATTTCTATTATTTATGGAGTAAAATGAGGTAATTCGATTTTGAAGTCAGAGCCAGGTTGTAACATCCTTAATGGTAAAAATTATCTGTAAAAATATTTAACGAGTGAGAAAAGTCAATATATTAAATTTTAGTTACATACTGCATACTCTTCTCCCTATTCCCTCTTTCCACCTTTTTTGGAGAATTTCTTTTTCCCTCTGTTTAAAAAGAATCCTTTTTGTCCCCTTTTTTTGCTTAAATGCGTACTGAATTAATAGAACCCAAAAAGAAAATCCAACTATTTTTGGTTGACAGTTATTTCTCTTTGGTTGGAAATTCAACTATTTTGATTTTTCATCCTCCTTTTTGTTGAAAATTCAACTATATTTTGGTACAAAATTCGTCCGTTTGAATAGAAAATTTATCTGTTATGGTAGACAAGTAATCTTTTTTGGTTGAAGATGAACTTCTTTTTTGAAAATTCAATTGTATTCTGAAAAATGTGTCTTTTTGGCTTGAAAATTTAACTGGTTGGATAAAAATTGAAATTTTCTGTTGAAAATTCGTCTCTTTTTATTGAAAGTTTCACTATTTGGTTGTAAATGCAACTGTTTGCTTGAAAATTATATATATTTTCAAATTAGACTATTTGGCTGAATTCATCTTTCATGGTTAAGAATGATCTATTCTGGTGAACATTCACTTTTTCAGAATGATAATAATAATATAATATATATTATAATGATATAATAATAATATCTTCTAAAAAATTTGTCCTTCGACATGAAAATTCAACCATTTGTTTGAAAATGCAAGTGTTTATGGTTGCGTTTTATTCTTTTTTATTTTAAAACTGGACCATCTGGTTGAAAATTCGTCTTTTTGGATAGAAAATTCATCCTTTTGGATTGAAAATTGATTTTTTATTATAGAAAAGTGATCCTTCTTGGTTAAAAATGTAACTGTTTGTGGTTGAATTTTTGTTCTCTTTTTGTTTTGAAAATTCGACCTTTTTGGTTAAAAATGAACTTTTTTGTTGAAAATGCTGTATAAATATGTATTCTGAAAATTTCGTCCTTTTGGCTTGAAAATTTAACTATTTGGTAAAAAATTCTACTATTTTGTTGAAAATTCTTTTTTTTTTTTTTTTTTTAATTAAAAATTCAACTATTTGGTTGTAAATGCATTTGTTTAGTTGAAAAATTCATGTTTCTTGGTTGAAAATGATATTTATTGTTGAAAATTTACCTTTTCAAGTTGATAATTCAATACTGTCTTGTAAAAAATTCTTCTTTTTGGCTTAAAAATTCAACTATTTAGCTGAAGTTGAATGATTTTGGTTTAAAAATTCTACCACTTGATTGAAAATTTAACTATTTGATTATAAATTAAATTATATAATCAAAAAGTCAGCTATTTTCTAAACCATTCAGCTTTTTAACTTGGAAACTCAACTCTTTTCTTAAAAATTCGTCTTGTTGTTAAAAAAACATCTATTTTGGATGAAAATTCAACTATTTCGTTGAAATTTTTGATTTGAAATCTTGGGAATTTTAAGAATTTCATATTGAATTCAATATAGGGTACCTATACATTAATTTTATTTGAAGGAATTTATACTCCTATTTTCGTGTAAAATTACTCTACTTTTCCTGTTTATAGAGCATTTTTGACTGTGAAGTCTGTAGTTACCAAAAACTATTTCTATTCGGATGACCTTGTGCGAAAAATTTTTGTTTTAAGCCCTTAGATTCAAAGTTATTCAGATTAGAAAGTTTCCCTAGCATACCTTGTTCATTATTAAACGATTGAATTAAATGCTTTCGAATAAAAATTTCTTCACGCTTTAATTTTGAAACTTATGAATTCAGAAGAGTTCAATTTTCGCTGCTGTAATTTGCAGGCAAGTTTTGATTACTTTAAATGAAAACAAAACCTTCAGCTTAATCAGTTTGAACCATTGAATTTCAATGACCGGGAAAAATATTTGTGAACCGGGAAAACCCCGGGAGATGACTGGGATAATGTCTTAGACAGAATATGAAAATATTGCTTGGTTAATCATACAAGTTAAGTGAACCCCTTTGATTGTAGGATCCTCGACTTTAGGTGCTTTTCAGGGTATGCTCGATTTCCGTGCAAACATTTAATTCGCGATTACATTATTTCGGAGGGTCCTGACTAAGGCGGCCCCCTGTCAGCACCAGTCCTCGACGTTATAACAGGGGGTACCAACTAACCCCTATAATAGAGATTTCACGCCGCAGGCCCCCTTTCGGTTCTCACAGTAGGGGTCTCTCTTACCACTGATTTACTATTGCCCTGATTTCTCTCAGCTCCACACAAAATAACCATTGACCAGGGACTATTTTTATTCCGTCCTAAGGGAAGGCCCGTACGCGTGCCTCTAAGTATCTGTTTATAGTCCTCGGGGATCAATTTGTTTGCTAAATTATTTATTGGTCAAATATGCTCATGAGGTTATACGAGTGGTCGGACACGGTTTACCGAAAATCTGTTTGATATTTGGATCGATCTGTGGTTGGGAAAAACAAACATTCTCCCGTTGCGGAACATTTCAATTTTTAAGAGGAGAAGAAACTTGGTAAAAGTATATAATAAACAAGTGTTTGTGAAATAGAGTTTAAACTTTTGAAAAGTTACTCTGGCAAAATTGATTTTAATATTTGAGAAGGGGAGCGTGAGAGTATTGTGTACAATTTTATTGGTAATATTCTCCCTCGATGATTAATTATGGGATAATGATTTGACAAAGACGGCTAAGCCGTAATCAAAATTTCGGCAACCCTTTTTTCGCTTGTCTCAATAATTCTATAATTGAATAGAATTGAAGGCTTGTAAAATACCGTCAAATGAGGTAATTTCGGATAGGTGGGCATATTCGGAAATCCTAAGTTGTTAGTTTAAATTACTTATGGCGGTTTAAACCAAAATCTAGAACCTTCTAAGGCTTAAACTGATTCCATATTCTGGTTGAACCACTTTAAGTCATTTAAACTATCAATTTAGGAATGTCCGAATTTACCCCACATGCTCAAAATTACCCCGTTTGACGGTACTTCATTTCAATAGAATGACTGCGATTAATGCATTTATGGGGAAGTCGAAGAGTGGTTATGTTATTTTATCAAAATTGTTGCTTTTTAAAAATTCTGCACTTATTTTGTTAAGAGTATTTGGAATTCATGAGTTTTAGAACTTCTGATTTGCAACTTTTTGCAGGACATTAAATTGACATTTCATAAACATTTTCTCCTGAACGCTTCAGAGTTGAAATTCTAATTTCAATGTGTTTAATTTTGAAGGACATATTTATTAAGGCTTATCAAAAAATGGTTACGAGAAAAATCATAGGCCTTTTAAAAATCTACAATTATTCTCTTAAACTTTTTTACTTATCTCTCTTCGTTTGGCTAAAAATAAGAATATTCGACTTATTCATTTTCGATACATAAAACCAAAAAGACCAGTTCTATAAAAAAATGCTTGAAACAAAAATTGTAGATATTTTGAAAATTTTCAATTTTTCCCTTAAACTTTTTCTTCACGTATCTGTTGCTGTTTGGCATAAAAATGGAATAATAAATTTTTGGATAGCATTTTTCATGGATAAAACCGTAACCGTTGATCCAGGAATGCTGGTTAACGAACTTGTTCTTTCTTTTAGGACCCACAAAAAATATGCCAAAGCTCGATTTGATCCCTTCATTTTTTCGAGAGTTATCGTGTTTATGGACGGACGGAAAGACAGACAGACGGACAGACGCCATTGCCAAAAATTGATTGTTGGCTTCAGTGGGTCTCAAAACGTAAAGATCCGTTGAAAAACTGGGGTGTAAAATTTTGGACAATTCTAATACTTTCTTAATCATAAATGATGAGAATGTAAAAATTAAGATCAGATTTATTGAATTTTCTTTATTTTATCACTACATTTGGATTCGATTTGATGACAAAAATATATATTTGCTTATAAGCGCTTTTTTATTATTTTCGTAGTTGTTTTCTTCGGTTAGTTGGTTTGTTTAAAATAATTGTAGAGTGTTGTTCTTACTGTCAGCTACGATAATTTCTAAATTTGGTTTTATTACTAAACCCGATATCCAACTAAATTGGCCAGCTTTACTTCCTTTTTCACCAAACGATTTCAGCAATTCGCCCTGACGAGAAAATATCTGAACTCGTCCATTTCCAGAATCACCCACTATGATGTTGCCCTTGTTGTCAAGTTTTACAACTTCCGGTGACCTGAAACCAAAGATTAATTTTAATTCGTGTATTTTCCGTTGCAAAAAAATTAATTTTGACCGAAATTAAAATTTGAGGGTTTTAAAAGCAGTTCAAGTAAAAATTTTCGGATTAAATTTTTCAAACCTGAAAAAACCTCTCATAACACCCAAGCCTCCAATGGAATGCAAAAGTATGCCTTTGTGATTGAATATCTGAAATGAAAGGATAGAATAATAACATCAAATTCTTTTATCATGTACAGGGATCACATTCAGTCCCCTATTCCCCTCTTGCCCCTATTTTTCCCTCTTCCCCTTTCTTCTCCCATTTTTCTCAAAATTCCCTATAATCCCTATATTTGAGAATTTTGTTCATTTTTTCCTCTTTTTACAATCTCATCATTTATGATTGAGAAAGTATTAGAATCGTCCGAAATTTTATACCACAGTTTTTCAACGGATCTTCACGGTTTGAGACTCCCTGTAGCCGAAAATGAAGTTTTGGCGATGGTGTCTGTCTCTATGTCTGTCTGACCATCAGTTCGTAAACACGATAACTCTCGAAAAAATAAACGGTTCAAATCCAGATTTGGTACACTTTTTTTGGGTCCTAAAAAAAGAATAATATCTGTATCATATTTTGCAGGTGTTTTAGAGATATATTTAAAATTGACTAAAAAATAAGAATTAAACCTTGGTAATAATGCATTTATCAATTTCAGAGGGGTGCCAATGGAAATTAATATAAAGAGTATGGTCTTTAGTCGTCGGCACCCCTGCCTCGTCAGAAAAAAGTAAAGTTATCTAATATGCCAAGATCTTATGTTGACATAAAGTATTTCACGTATTTTTCATAAAATGAAGTTCTAAAAGTACTGAAACGACTAAAGTCGTTATTAGGTAGATGTAAAAGCAGCTAAACACGATAATATATGAAGGTATCATTTATATTCCGGTAATCGTAGCCTCCAAAGTTCATATCATTTATTCTTTTCAGGTAGAGAGGTAGATATTGTTTTTTTTTATACCTGGAATTTTATTATCTTTATGCCTATTATGTTTCATAATATTGTTGTACAATGTTTTAAATGTTACGCTAGAATATATGTTATTATAAATAGTAAACATTTTTACTCAATCGGTGGGCGATTTATTTTGACTATATTTATATATATCCTTTTTTGAAGTTGTTTCTTGATTTTGCTAATTTGAACCGGAAAATTAGAAAATTAATAACATTTACGATGTTTTTTATTTTATTTATTGGCATATGTATGCCCATCAGAGTATGTCTGGCGAAAAAAAAACACTTATACCGCAAAACACGTGACATTTAATGTTTTGAGATGCACAATTTGTTTTTAATGAATGTTTTAACGCAATTACAGAAATATTGAGAGGTTATAAAAGTTTAGTCCAAGCAGTGGTGACCGGGTTTGCCAATAACTGTGGATAGCAGTGCCAAGCACTGAAATTTTGGATTTACATACTTATTTTTAATAATTTTTGAAGTTTTTATCAACTTTTAATTATTTTTCAAGATTCCAGTGTATTCTGCGTAAAATTTGGAGTGTAAGCATGATTATCGCTATTTCAGAACTTAATATTTTATGTGTTTATTTACAGTTATTTATTTCCTGAAGTCTAAATTTCCTCTTAAGGTGCAAATGACTGGTGCTCTTACCCTACGTCAGTGGTGGACCACCGTTAGTACTTCGTAAAGTATGATAAGTTCTTTTTCCTATCAAATTATCTTATAACCATTCTTTTAATATTGTGTTTGAATTGTTTTGTATATATTTCTTTAGCGTTTTTATTCTTCCGTACGTCTGTTTGTCATCGAGTAGTGTTTTCATTTTGTTTTGTCTTCTTTTTTTCTATTTCCACCGTTTTTTTGCTTTTATCAGATTTAATAATGCATGATTAAGGGTTTTCTTTAATATGTTTTTGAGTTTGTGAATATTTATATTCTACCAATCTGTCGTTTGGATTCCATGAAGTGTTTGAAATAAACAATTTGTCTTGTAAAACTTAAGTTCCGTCTGAGGAAGTTAAATTTTTTTCTAAAATTTTTAATTGTTTGTTTTCAATACCAAAAATATGATCTGCAATTGGTATGTTCTTTTTGGCTTTAGGCTTTGCGAATTGACTTCCTAAAGGCAGATTATCTGTTACACCTTTTTGGATTAATTTAGTGGCGAGATTTTCGATAAATTCATATTTATGGAGATCTGATAATGAAATTTGCTTATTTTGTTGATTGAATTTTTTTTAAATGATAGGAACATTAGTTTTCTGTTATATTTTGTTTGTTTCGGTATAATTATTTTGTTTTAGTTCTAAGAAAAACTGTATTGCTTCAAGTTGTATAATTTTATTTCTAGGTTTTTGATGTTATTCGTTACTTCTTTTATGAGACACGTTTTCAAAAACTTCAAGTTGTAAAATCTTGTATCGAAAATATGTAAGTTTTTCTTGGAATTTACATTGCGCTGAACGTCTATGAAAGATTATGAGAGTTTTGGTTTGATTTATAAAATGTAATGGAAAAGAGTTTCTATATTTTAGTTTCATTAAAAATCGTTGTTTGCTTCTAAATTTTTCAATCAGAAAAATGGATTTAACCCACTATTTTACAACAGATGTCACCTGTGGATTAGTAAAGACCAAGGGCCATCTATTACTGTCAGGTTCACACATTTATCTTATAAATCGGTGTAATTCAAAAAACAACTTTCTCTATAATATGTTTAACTCTATTATATTAAATGCATATTATATTACTTTCTGTACCTCGGTCCGGGACTGCTTATTCAGATACGTATTGCAAAATAAAGTAAAAATTTTATTTTTGAGTATCTTCATATTTGTTTCCTATTTTCCATTCATTTTTATTCGCAGCTGCCCCGAAAATGTATCATTTTCATAAATGTATATTATTATAATTGATAATATTATGCATTGATATTAAATCAGATGTATTTTCAATGTTTCGTTTTTATAATTTTAGAAAAGTGCACGTCCTATCAAAAAATGGTCGAAAGCAAACTTGTCAACCTAATTCAGGTCAACAATTCGGTTATTAAACATTTTATTGTATCTCGTGTCACTTATCAAAAAATTTAATTCAGTTATTTTGAATGTAATTTTTTACGATTAAAACAAAAACTAGGCGTCCTATCAAAAAATTATTAATAACAAATTTGTAGATCTATTTTGGGTGAACAACTTTTGTCTATTCATTTTTTTTCGTATCTTGTGTTTTTTCCGGGAATTCAATTTTTTTATTTTTAATGTTATTTTTTACGATTAAAACAACTACGCGTCCTACCAAAAAACGTTTTATAACAATTTTGTAATTATTTTTTGGGTGTATAATTGGGTGTATTTTTTTATTTTTAATGTCAGTTTTTACTATTAAAACAAAATCTATGCATCCTATCAAACGTATGCAGAAGACAACGACAAAAACAACGACAAAGACGACGCACTCCATTCTAAAAACTGTTTTTTTTTCTGATTCAGGGGGTCTCGAATCGTGGAGATTTAAAGAAATTCACGATAGTCAGTTTTTACATGAAACGAATACCTTCTGATTATGATGAGAATGTAAAAATTTCCCCTTTTTTTCGAAGAATAATTCCCCTGTTTTCCCTACAATTGAACTACTGAACGACAGTGATGCATGCATATATTATAGATTACATATTTTTTGAGTACAAAAATGCTCTATGTTTTTAAAAATATGCAGTCTTCTTTATAGACAATTTTCCATTTCCATTTACATATTTAAATATCCTTTGTATATGCATTTGATCAGAAAAATTACGCCAATGAGGTGTCTTAATTTTTTCAAAGAGTTTTTTTATTGAAATGGGAGTCGTTGTTATTTGACCGAATCAAAGTCACAGCAATCTGCAATTTTGCACATTTGGATTATATGTAGAGAAATTCATGTGCAAACATCAGAAATTATGTAAACATTTCAGGTTGCCTGAAATGATAAATATTATAGATGTACGAGGTCCATCCGGGAAGTATCCGACGTTGTGGGATACCACGTGTAAGAGTTAATTCTGGTCAATGGCGATGATATCCCGTTCAAAGTACTCCTCTTCCGAAGCCACAACCTTCTTCCAGCGATCCTCCTACTTTCGGAAGCACTCCTTAAAATCACCTTTCGGAATGGCTGACTGCTGCTTCGTCGCATTCTGTTTTATTTGCTCTATGCCTTGAAATCTTTTTCCTTTTGTAGGATACTTCAATTCGCGACACAGCCAGAAATCACAGGTAGCCAGGTCAGGACTGTTTGGGGGCTACCGAAGTTGTGTTAGGGCGTGTTTGACCAGAAATCGCTGAATAAGCTGCGATAAATAAGCAGGTGCGTTGTCGTGGTGAAGGACCCAGTCGCCACTTTTCCACAAATCAGGCCGTTTTCTTCTTACTCATCCCCAAACCATGGCTCAAAATTTCCGAAACAATAGTTTTTGCAATCCCGAGGTGTTCCTCTACCTCTTTCACTGTTAAACGACGATTTCCATTGATCAACTCTCGCACTCGTTCTACATTTGAGGTGTCTTCGCCGTTGCGGGACTGTCAGAGCGAGGGTCACTTTCCACTGAAGTACAATCACTTTTAAATCGCCTTTGATTATCGCTCATAGACTCATCATGATACACTTTCCGAACATGAATGGCCAAGTTTTTGGCAACATTTAATGCACACTTTTTATTTGGTGCGTTCCGTCATCCTGAAATGCGACTCATAAGTAGTTAGACGTTCATACAACTCCGTAGCTAGTCGACAAAAGATTCGCAGGTCTGTGTCACCTAATAAGGAGAAATACAAAGGTACACCCTAAATGCTAAATAGTAAATACCTGTTTTTGACAATAGTACAACTAGGTACAAAGAGCACAAGATCGGATTCTTTTCGGACAGACTTCGTATCCTAAATTTTTCTTACCTTAATTTTGTGGTTTCCACTGTCAGCCACGACAACTTCTGTTAAAGATACAACGACGTCCGTTGGCTGGTTGAGGTGATTCATAGAAATACTGACAGCTTTGCCAGCTTCATTGACTGTTGTTGCTGAAGTTTCTGTAGCACCAATAGATCCTTTATATGATCCATCTGAATCGAGAATAACGATTCTGTCATTTCCTGAATCCGCGATATAAAGTAATCTCTGTCTAGGATGAGTAGAAATTCCTTCAGGACTTCGTAATTTTCCTTCTTCTTGACTCTTGTTACACATTTGTCTCAAAAATTCACCTTTTCGATCAAATACAAAGATGCAGTGCTTCCACTTGTCTAAAAGTGATGCAGATTGAATTTATGGACTTTTTATTTTAACAAATTTCTATCCAATGTAAAAAATTCAGTATGATACCTGTTACAAAAACTTCTTCAGTATCTTCAAGAAAAGCAACCCTCTGAGGAGAAATCATATCCGCATGATGAAATCTTCTCAACATTTTCAATTTTTTGTCCAAAACAAGAATTTTAGGCTTAATTCCTGGACAAGCAACGTACACGTAGTCTCTCGAGGAATCAAAAGCGAGTCCCGACGGTCTCTGCATTGTTTTATGTTCGCTAACTACTTTTGGAATAAAACTCTTGTTTCTGTAAAATGTGTTTTTCAAAGATTAGAATTTAGAATCTGTATTTACTGTTTAGTTAAAAATACTTTATTAGACAAAATTGATGGAAATATAGTTTCGTTTCAAAATAACTAAACAGAGAAAAAATTTGGAAATTTATTTGATAACTTGAGACTCTACTAACTTGTATTGTAAATTAAGATTTTGCTTGATTTTTGCTATCTCTGAACGATGGTCTTTTGCTTTCGACATGCTACTTTCTGCAACACTAAATTCCGGTTCCCAATCTGAGACGACTGCCGTCAGTTCCATCATTTTTGTATGGAGGTGAAGGAAAATCTTTATCTGAAATATCAAGATATTGCTAAAGTTATTCCCGTATACAATTTTTTTTCTGTACCAATAATACACTTTTTGGTGCAATGAAAAAAATTGGAAAATTGATTTTTTCGGCCACCCTTGTTATGTAACCTCTGCAAAGGCAACCAAACAAACTGTTGGCCACCAAGCCTATTTAAAACACGTGTCTTTGCACGTTGAATCGCAAATATCCGCCCTTGCGAATTGAGGGATATTTCTGTATTGCAGAACAAGAGCGAGAGACAGAAATAGAGTAACAGAGTGGTCCTTGGGTACAAAGGACCACACGCATTGACACGTGACTGCCTGGTTTTGCTTTCCTGCTAGGGTAGGTGGAAAGTGCTAGACAGCACGAGGATACAAAAGTATTCCCTATCTTCCTCTATTTTGCTCTCAATTGGCCACAACTTAGTGCCGCATCGTTGCTCGAGCAATTTGCGGTAAACGTCAACTGCATTGCTCTACATATTTCACAGTACTCACCTACACGGAAAAAATTTATCCGTGAAGAAGTCACGAACTTGTAGCTAGGTCTCGGATACGAGACAAAAAAATGGAACATTAAATCCTTATTTCTATGAGAAATATATGGATAAATTTCGAAGTTTCTTACGAACAGTTCGAATTCCCTACGAACAGTTCCTGAAAATTTCAGACTGAAATAAAAAGAGGAAAAATTTTATTTGTGCGATTTAATTTTATATTAATTTATAAATTCGCAACTCAGAAGATTCGAAACTCAAACACTGCTGACTCACCAGTTTCTAAACATAAACCAGGAGTGCGTAAACACGCACAGCCATCGAGGCCAAACAAAATAGGTATTATAAAACTTCTAGCCACTCATCCGACGAGCTCGAGATACACATACGAGCGCACACACGCACCGCGCGTGTGTGCGTGGGCCACGTACAGGGAGACTTAGTTTCGAGTTCCTAGATTTGTCAGGCAAGCTCGTGAGTGCTCTGAGAATCTTTTCCCAATCACTCGTAATATTTTTGTAATTATTCACGTAAAAAAAAAGTGATGAACCGTTTTAGAATTTTCACATCGAGTTCGTCAATCTTTCTCAAAGTTCGTAGGTTATTTACGAAAATACATAAATATCCCATGAATTTTTCTCATATCCGAGACCTAGCTACTAGTTCGTGACTTTTTTACGGATAAATTTTTTCCGTGTACATAAAATATGAATTTGGGATGTTTGACCCGTAGAATCCAATCCAGAAGTTAATGGCTTTGATACACTTTATAAATTAAAAAAAAAAAACAGTCTCTAAAAATTGACTCGTACTGACGTATAATATTATTCACATAATACAATAATAATATACATAATATTCACATTCGTAAAATATTATCATTAAATATATTATGAAGAAATATGCCCGCTGCGCGGGCACACTCTCATTGCGACACTCGCGCTCGACTATTAGGTTATACAGACGATTCCCTTCGAAAAATAAAACGGTGTTGACAAAATGAAACTGAATATAAGAAGTAGGTATATTTTTCGATATAATGTTAAGATCAAAATATACGTTTTTTTTTAATAAACACATACATTAAACCATATACTTTGATTGCGTTAGTTTAAAGCTCGGTTCTAAGTTAACTCTACACAAATTTGTAGTCGGTTTGCAAAAGATATTGGCAATAATTTCACTGCGTTTTAAAAATAACCAATATACACTACCATCAGAAATTGTAAGTACGACCAGCGCGCATACTATTAAAAATCGCTGCTGAATTTGAAACGTGATTGCTTTTTCGAAAAAGGAGCGAGACACTTTTTTCAAAACCCGTTGGAAAGCTTAGTAAATTCCGCGTCGAATGACTTGGAATAAAAATATTTTTGACCTTTCGAAGAGAATTGACTACTAAAAATACTAAAACTCTAAAAACAATTTTGTTCCAAATTTTGAAAATGCCCAGAACTGTTTAATTTTGGTTGAAACTTGGCCTTCATTTTGGGACTCTAAAAAAGTGTATTAAAGAATGACTCGTTTCGGTAAATCCTTCAAAAGTTAGTGTGGCTACAACATTCAGGTAACCACACAGGCATGCATGCCTACATACATGCATACATGCATGCATGCATTCATACATACAGCCAGCCAGCGATAAAATGTTATGATTTTCGGACTTTGCGAGTGCCGACACGTAAAGATCCTTCAAAAAACTAGATATCGAAAATGTGGACGATTACATTACACTCTCATGAATGAGAATGTAAAAATTGAATTATTTACAATTTACCAATCATATATATATATATACAATTATGCGTATCTGCATAAATTGCGTCGTATTTTCTTCTAGTTCATATTTAAATGTTTAAAAAAAGAATGATCTTTAATATCTTTATATCTTTATAATCATAAAGAATAAACAATACAATAATTAAAATATGTAAAATACAGATAATTTATATTTGTGTTATAACTATAATATGTGTGTCACTAGTATGTTAGTAAAATACTGCTAGAATGATGGTTAGAAGTTCTAGATAGAGCCTGGCTAACACAGCGTTACAAAACTAGCCTGGTACTTCCTATTTTTCCCGATCAGCGCCCGATCAGAAATCGGGAAAACTAGCCGGGGCCCTTCCAAATCCCGGTCGAAATTTCTACATGGGGGAAGCATGAATTAGATGGACTCAGTGTGACAGGCGCGCGGGGTCCTTCTAATTCATACGTCAATGGGGAGTACCAAACATTCATTTCTATTAGTGTTCTCGATGTGGTACACTGTGCATCTTCGGTACCGTCGGACAGATAGACTGATCAATTTTTTGTTCTCATTGCTTAGGTCAGTTGCACCAGCCCCTCCCCCTCACTCCTAACTTTAGAGCTTTATCTAGCCAGCGGAATCGCGCAGCAAATGCGCTCATGTGCGCCACAAATCCCGAAGAGTTACATCGGATGTTATGTGTGTGGGGGGCTGAAGACACGCCCCCCATATGAAAAAAAACAATTTTAGATTGCATGACTTTGAAGAAATCAGAATGCGCCATCAAACAAAAACTTTGCGCCACATTGAGCGACACATAAGAGAGAGAGAGAGAGAGGGGGGGGGGAGAGGCTAGCGCGATTTGTCTAAAATATGAAAAAAAAATCTAATTCATGATAGCTATCCTTCATAACTTTAAATTCGCCACCAATAAAAATTTTGCGCTAAGAAATTAACAAAGATATCGTTTCTTTTTATGTGGTAGTAGTACTCGGAAATTCGAATAAATTATCTTCACGACTTTTTTCAATAAAAATAAAACTTTATCAGAGTTATAGCACATTTCCGAAATAAAAAAAAATAACAATAATGAAAATTTTAGGCCAAACAACGCACGATGTGAAAAAAAGTCTAGAGAAGAAAAACCTTCATTTTTGAAAGCCCTACAAGATTATTATCAAACCAACTTTTTGAAGATAAGATATCAAAGTTGTCGTCTTTACGAATACCTGTCGTGAAGAAGTCGAAACTTCCACGGAGGATCTGACATCTTTCTTGGGGCATAGTTGTTAGAGCCTAGCCTCTGAGTTTTATGCTCATCATCCTGGCACACGCAACTGCAGTGCAATATGCAAGAGTCTGCACCGGCAGCAAGCTCATATCCTGCTGAAAGAACAGAGGCAGTATCTCGGTGTTCAAGCCGCCAACTAACCGGCGAAGGTCCTTGTTATTGTCTCTAAATTTCGGCAAAACGTTTTTCATTGATGTTTTTTGATCTGCGAACTCTCGGATGGCATCAGTGAAGCACGCCATGAGACGCAGGCTTTTCCTCATCGAGCTCTTCAATTAGTTCAGCAGGAGCAGGGGCAGGCTCCGGCGAATGCAAGCATGCCGACTGTAGACCATGGGACAGTCGCCATGCTACATCCACCAGATCCGGCCCCCCCCCACGTCCATAGCGTCTCGTGGCACGGATATATGAACCTCCTCTTCCACAGCATCTACGGGGTGCGCTGCAGGTGCTGCTAGTTGTTGTTGAATACTGAGGCGTTTTATGAGTATATTCTGGGTGCATATTGACCCAACGTTCATGTAACCTCTGCATGAATCCTCTTCGCACCGGTGAGCTTCTTTGCCAACAAGTAAGGATGTCCCTCCTGAGTTGGCCCGACCATTTGAAACGATGTTCTCGCGTTTGTCCGGAGCCATTGCCTGGTCGTCGCCTCGGTTCGGTCCTATTTGCTACTCCCAACAACCAATTAAAAAATGCAATTATTCAAACGTTTAAAACTTCTAACTCATCACTTGTTTCGTAAATTTGTTTTTGTAACACATGCACGAAATGTTCGCTTTTCGAGGCATGTATTGCGTGCGGGAAGTGACCAATTCCAAAGCCGTGGTAAAAAGCAGTTATAAAAAGACTTTTTCTAGCTGCTGCGCTTGCGCTCTTTGAGCAAGATTACTTTTTCTAGCTGCTGCACTTGCGCAGTTCCAGCCAGATTACTTTTTCTTGCTGTTGCGCTTGCGCATTTCGATTAAGATTTACTTTCCAGGACTGTCGGAATAATAACCTCACTTCATTAAGATTAGACGCTTGAGAGACTGATTGTGAGTAGTGAATAGGGATTGGACAAACTCGAAGTGATAAGTTACCATAAATGACCGATAAATTACCATCAATTACCGATAAATTACCGAACATTTTAGAAATTTGTGGATACCTGAAATTTCCGGTAATTTATCAATTTTCCATAAGTTTCCGGAATTTTGGGAAATTTAGCAATTTTCCATAAATTTCCGGAAATTTGGGAAATTTAGCAATTTTCCATAAATTTCCGGAAATTTTTAAATTTCTATCAAAAAGCTTTGGCTACCTGAAATTTCCGGTAATTTAGAAATTTTCCATAAATTACCGGAAATTTAGCAATTTTCTATAAATTTCTGGAAATTTTTGGAATCTTTCCAAAAAGCTTTGGATACCTGAAATTTGCGATGATTTAGCAACTTTTCATAAATTTCCGGCAATTTTGAAAATGTAGCAATTTTCCATTTTCCGGAAATTTTTGGATTTTTTCGAAGAACCTTTGGATACCTTGAATTTCTGAACATTTTCGGTAATATACAAATTCACCAAAAATTTCCGGAAATTTTCGGTAATTTTTGGTAATTTTACCATAAATTTCCAAAAATTTCCAAAAAATGTATTCTTATTGTTTCTCAAATCGAAACTTTCCTGCATTTGCTACAAAAAATATCGTGTGCAACAGGTGCTGAAAGTAGACAGTTGCAACTCTTGTGAAGTTTACAGTACTTGCCATTGGCTCATCTTCGGGTCGCCTCTGGCTCGTACAGCAAACTTCACACTCGTGTGGAACTGCCTACTTTCCGCACTTGTAGCACAATATACTATTATGACAATGAAATGTGTTTGAAAAAGGAATTTTTTGTGTTCTATCAGTTGATATAAGATGATTCATAAGTTATATATTTGTTGAAAGTCTGATTTCTATAATTTTCAATACTTTTACTTTTTTTTAGTCATATTGCAACATACAATATTTAATACAATTTTTCATCATATCGATAATCGAAAATTCGACTTGAGTTGCCTGTGGAGCGGTTCGACAATCGAATTTTCTACCCTAGGGAAGAAAGTGACAGATCAGAAAAAAGAAGATGTGACAGAAGAAAGTGATAGAAAATTTGATTTTCGACCTTCTTCACAGGCATCGAAAGTCGAATTTTCGATTAAGGTATGATGAAAAATATATTTTCTTTATGTCAGTCCTTATAATTGGTATCGTCATGATAATTTCAGCAGCATTCACAATTAGTGAATGAATTTTATGATTTTATGAAAATAATTTAATAAACAGATGCATTTTTGCGGAAATTTGTCAAACGATAAAATCGTTTTTCACAACGTCCGTCTTTGGAATTGGGAACTTCCCGATACTTCCTGCAACATTGGTCTCGATTTGATAAATTTTGTTTTTTAACCTTTAATAGACAAATGCATTATTCTGACGTTATTCGACAGAACAATTCATTTTTTTCAGCGTCAGCCCTTTTGATTGGGACCTCTATAGTCATTTTCTCAACATTCAAAAATCATACAATTTATCAAATAATTATGAATGTTGCTGAAATTAACATGAAGTTCCCGTATTAAAGGACTGACTTTTAAAAAAACTATTTTTTCCGTCGAGAATAAAGACGAGAAATGTGTTAATAATGAATTTGTTTATTAAACTTGCTTATAATATTAACAAGAATAATCTCAAAAGAAATTCTTATCACGATAATATTTTTTTCGTCCATATTTCTTGCAATATAACTGAAAAAACGTGAAAATCTTAAAAATGATAGAAAACACACATTTAACTGTACCTGTTTGCGATAAAAATAAGAAAATTCGATATGATGAAAAAAAATGGTCCTCGCCACAAAAGTTATTTAGCCCGCATCAAACTAACAAGATGTTTTTCTTATGAAAGTTCATATTCAACAAAAAATTGGAAAAAAATAAAAGTGTATTTTTAGAGAAAATATAATTTTAATATTTTTAGAAAATCCACCGTCATTTTGTTAATTTGGAACCTTTTTTGGAATCTCTGATGGATTTTGTAAGAAAATGATAAACGATAAAAGAATTAGAAAGAAAATGATGAATATATCAATTAGGTAGATAGTTATAGAGGTTTCAAGAAAAAATTTAGGGGTTTTCAACAAAAAGGCACAAAATATAAATATGCATAGCTTCATACACGGAAAAAAAACTTTTATAAAGTTTATGGAACTAATTCAAGAGCAGCGAATATCAGCGATAACTGAATAGAGTTTTATATAATTTTCAAAACATTCCATATGATCTGTAAAATTATTCAGGTATAATTGTAAAAAAGTTCCGTAGTTTTTAAAGCGAGCTTGAGAAAAAAAGTTCGATAATTATTGTGGAATAAATCGATAAAAAGTTATTAAGAAATTCATAGAATTTAATTTGGAGATACTGGCAAGGCAGGTACTCCAGGTGTCCTTCGCCGATTTTATTCTCCCTGATATATGTTGTAGAACTCAAAAAACTAAGTGACACGTATTTTTTGTTATCTGCGGAAAAATACTTCAAGGGGGTGAAACAGCCCCTCAAAGATAGGGATTGCAAGTGTCGATTGTATAGTTTTGTGTATAAAAACCAAATTGATTTCCATCAAACCAAAAAAAAAAAATCTGCCCGCTTTGCGGGCACATTCTCATCGCGCGCTTCGCGCGCGGCTCGCTTCGCTCGCAAGTTTGAGCGCGCCTAGGGCGCGCAAGTGTTGGATCTCGCGCTTCGCGCTCGATCATATATTTATCTCGCGCTTCGCGCTCGATTATGTATTCACCTCGCGCTGCGCGCTCGGGCGTATCTGCATCGCGCTTTACGCTCGGTTGCTCTAGATTTTTCAACTTCGTGTTCGACTTCGATGAAAAGAAAAAGTTTGTTTGCAAATATTATAAAATTATCAAAACCTCTACATATTAAGTGATTGTTAAATTTGTTTTTATTTTAGACTGAAAAGGAACTTCATTTACTCAAGGTTCTATCGACCTTAAGGAACACATTCTCATCCAGACACTCGCGCTTCGCGCTCGATATTTGATTTGAAAATCATTTGAACCTTGCGTTCCACGCTCGGTTCTGTGCATTTGATTTTTCTATTTTCAATGCTGTTTTTTACGAATAAAACAAAAACTACGCGTCATATCAAAAAGTGAATGATAAGAAATTTGTAGATCTTTTTTGGGTGCACAATTTTGGTGGAATGACCTTTTCTCGTATCTTGCACAGTTTCACAGCAAAATGGAATTTTTGATTATTTTTTTGTGCGATCAAAATTTGAATTTTTTATTTTTCAAAAAATTCAAAAAGTTGTTATGAAAATATTATAGGGCGTTCAAAAAGCAACGTGTTTCTCCTCTTGACTTTTTTTCATATCGTGCGTTTTTCAGCTTAAAATGTACATTTTCGTTTGTTTTTTGGAATTTTGAAAATGCTATAACTCCAGTAATTTTTGTTTTATCACGAAAAGTCATTAGAATATTTTGTTCGTCATTTTGCGTACTACTAATAACCATACATAGAATTTTTAAAGCTTCAAAAAAAGTGGTCTCAAAAATTTTCAAAATGTGCTCACTTTTTGAATTTTCATCCAAAATAGCTGGTTAACGAACTCGTTCTCTATTTTTCGGCCATAAAAAAGTGTGCCAAAGCTCAATCAAATCTGATCATTTTTTCGAAAGTTATCGTGGCTACAGACAGACAGACAGACAGACAGACAGACAGACAGACAGACAGACTACAGACAGACAGACACCTTGGTAAAAACCGTTTTTTCTGGCTCAGGGGGTCTCAAAACGTGGAGATTTGATGAAAACCGACTATGTCAAATTTTACATAAAACCAATACCTTCTCATTAGAATGAGAATGTAAAAAATATTTAAAAAAATTAATTGGGGTAGCTACCCCTAAATACTTTTTATTTTGTGTCTATGTTAATATATAATTTCCATACACAAAGGCAATTGGGAAAATCCATCCAACATGAATACAAAAATTAAGCGGGGGTAAACCACATCCCAATTATGTATAAAATTCCAAAATAAGTCTAAAATCGAGCAAAAAAATCCGAAGAAAATACGTGTTTCACACAAAAAAGAGGATGAAGTTATTTATGTATTTTCAAGAAAAAAAAGTATTGAAGAGGGTAACTACCCCTAAATTGTTTCACATACTAACCTTCATAATTAAATCATGTGCGCATTATTTTCAAAGGCTGATTAATTTTAAGGTATGCGATCTGTTTTAAATGAATCACCTTGTTTTTGTCGCAAGATAAAATTTATCACAGAATTTACAATAATAGAATAGCTGACAACGAATATTGAATCTTTCCTGTTATTCCTCATGGAATAATTTCAAAATTTACAATTTTATAAAATTATTCGTTGTGAGCTATTCTATTATTGTACATTCTGTGATCAATTTTATCTTGTGAAAAAAACAAGGTGATTCAAACCAGGATAGAAACTGGTACATGCAAAGATTAAACTGAAAAATAACAGCAATGACGTGAATAACGTACGAAAATTTGCAATATAAAAACCTCAGAATCCGAAAGAGGTTCAGTCTCGTTTTCAACGCCGTTACTCTGCCCTAATTCGCTCACAGTTAGTTCAGTCCAGTCTAGTTTTCAACACTGTTACTTTGCCTGAATTCTATCGAACCGTTCACTTCAAGTTGCAAATGCTGCACTCTGTTCAAATTTAAACCAATTTGTTTATTCAGAAAATTCTGCGTGCGTAAAGTTACTTCGAAAATTCTGTGAAGTTCCGGAACAGCGACTCATATTCATCCAGAAAACCAGGAACATCAGAATCCCAAACCCAAAGAAGCAGAGACCAACAAACTTCACAGGAATCGCAGAATAAACCAAAAATTATCAAACAGAACGGTCGGTTAACAAATAAATTTTCCAATTTCGATATTATACATGAAAAATCTGAATAGGGGAAGGTGCCCTGCCTTGGGCCATTTTGCGTTTTCGAATTTTTTGCAACTACTTATTGATTAAATTTCAAAAATTGACAATAACAGCTAAAAAGGGTGACCACTCGACTATGTATGGAAATTTTGGTTTAGATTTTTATCCACATTATTACATAAAAAAAGCGTTTTCAAAAAAATGTTTGAGGGCCATGCCTTGCGTCAAACATTCCCATCTCTGTAAGGTCTGAATAAACTACCTTATTTTTTTTATAATGGATAGTGTTTGTTCATGAAGTAAAAACTAGATACTCGGAGAACATTTTTATTAAAAATGATTTACTTCACACTCTAGTACAAAATAATCTTTGGACGATTTGAACTTTTTCGTTGCAACAAAAAACTAACCGCTTTTATCTACATTAAAAATAAATTGAATGTTGTAAAAATACTTTTGAAAAAGAAAATTAAATAGACCTCTTCTTCTTTTGCAAGTTTTTCGTTTCTGATACTGAATTTTTCAACAATTTCTCCGTTTTTTCCGAGTGAGTTTACAATCGTTAGCCATGGCTTTGAAAACCCAATAATATACGTTTGACCGGGGAAAATTTGGATTAAAAAAAAAAAAATTTCAGTTCTCTCCTGATATGGAAAAATCTTTAAAAAATATTAAACTTGTTTGAACGTGTCCAAATGTATACGTCTTACAATTTAATTTAGATTTTTCACTTATATTTTAATATTGACTGTTGCTTTCAAGCAAAACTTTTCAACGTTTCTACAGTTTTGAAAATGAAGGTGAATCCTTTGAATGTTATATATTTACTGCTTGCTACATTCCAAACATTAAATATAAAAGAAACTCCGACAAACGTTAAGGGAATTGAATTAACGGAAGATTTCGAAGCAATTTTGTTGGATGCTATGGAAGAATTTAACGCGGTGGAGATGATGATTGAAAAGTCCTTAGATTTCCAAAAACCTTTTAAAAATTCAGATGCACAAATCATAGAGGATGATGTTCAACACCATATTCCTGATTCGCCTTTTTCACCTACGGATAGATGCACAAAAGATGAGGAAGAACTATCATACGACTATAAATTAAGAGCAGTCGAATACTGAAGAAGTGGAAAGAAGAAAAATTTAAGTCTTGAGAGTGTACAGCAAAAATTCAGAAAAGTTCTTTCAGTAAAACAATTAAGACGTTGGGCTCATACTCTCCATAAAGGCGGATATGTGACATTACATTACATTAGAAAAGTTAAAAATAGCAGTTGATAACGGGCTAATTGTTCACGATAAAGACATACGCTGATGGGCATTAAAAGCACAAAAAGAGGTTAGACATGAAGACTTTCGCTTCCGCGGTTCTCGAACATGGCTTGCTAAATTTAAAAGCAAACACAGAATAGTTTCCAGAAAACTAAACAAGTTTGTTACCATCAAGACTCTGGAAAATGTCTCTGAGTTAAAAATGAAGGCAGATAGATGAATTTGTAACCAGTGTAAAGCGAGAGATAGCAAATGTTGGAGTACAGAATGTTTATAATTCAGATCAAAGTCGTTTCCAATAGAAAATTCATTCCTGGAGAACTTTGGCTGTTGAAGGAGAAAAAAATGTGGAATGCGTTGTCCAGTCTATTTCGTCCACGACCCACAGTTACACTATCCAACCACTAATATCTGCTGACGGGAAACTTCTTTCACCTCTATTTCTAGTTCTAAAAGAGCCGAGCAAAAAATTTGGACCAGTTGTTAATAGGACATTATTCAGGCCGAGTAATGTGTACGTAGATTCTTTAAAATCGGGAAAACTTACCTCAGGTAACATTACATTATCTACTTATATTAAAAATTGTATGAAAGCAATGATGATAATTGGTTTTATTATTTGCAGATCACTTCAAGACTTGGTTGGAGGAAATTTATTTTCCGAATGTAGAACCAAATAGCGTTTTACTCCGTGATTCATGGACTGGCCATTGCAGTAGAAGAAGCAACACCCTCCGATAAAATTTAAAATTTTAAAATTATTCCAACGGGAACAACAGCGAAGATTCAATATTCTTTGTCGGCTATTCGTTATAAAACTATTTTCCCAATTATTGTCTTTATGTATGGAAAGTATATATTATCATAGACACAAACTAAAAAGTTTTTAGGGGTATTTTTTTTAAATATTTTTTTTGGCGAAGCACGTCAACTTTATTTTTGTCACAAGTGCAAAATATATTTTTTAACATTTTTCTCCTATGAATTTAGCAGTTTTCAGCACATTTAAAAATATGTAGGGGTGGTTTACCACCGCGTAATTTTTTTATTCATGTTGGTTGGACTCTATTTTACTTCCTTCGTTATAAAAGTAATTTCCCAATTTTTTTTATGTATGGAAAGTATATATTATTATAGACACAAACTAAAAAGTCTTCAGGGGTAGCTACCCCCAACAAGTTACAAAAAATTTTTTTTTGCGAAACACGTCAACTTTGTTTTTGTCTCAAGTGCAAAATATATATATTTTTTTAAATTTTCTCCTATGAATTTAGCAATTTTCAGCACATTTAAAAATATGTAGGGGTGTTTTACCACCGCGTAATTTTTTTATTCATGTTGGATGGACTCTATTTCACTTTCTTCGTTATAAAACTAATTTCCCAATTTCTTTGAGTATGGAAAGTATATATTATCATAGACACAAAATAAAAAGTATTTAGGGGTAGCTACCTCAAATCATTTTTTTAAATATTTTTTTTGGGAAACACGTCAACTTTATTTTTGTCTCAAGTGCAAAATATATATTTTTTAAATTTTTTCCTGTGAATTTAGCAATTTTCAGCACCTTTAAAAATATGTAGGGGTGGTTTACCACCGCGTAACTTTTTTATTCATGTTGGTTGGACTCTGTTTTACTTACTTCGTTATAAAACTAATATTCCAATTTTTTTGTGTATGGAAAGTATATATTATCATAGACACAAAATAAAAAGTATTTAGGGGTAGCTATCTCAAATAATTTTTTTTATATTTTTTTGGCAATACACGTCAACTTTATTTTTGTCTCAAGTGCAAAATATATATTTTTTAAATTTTTTCCTGTGAATTTAAAAATTTTCAGTACAACTTTAAAAATATGTAGGGGTGGTTTACCCCCTCCCCTTTTTTTTGAGGAAATTACATTTCTCACCTTTCATCACGAGGAAACTTTTCCAATAGGTTTGATCGAAATCAATTTGGTTTTTATACACAAAACTATACAATCGACACTTGCAACCCCTATCCTTGAGAGGCTATTTCAATCCCTTAAAGTGTTTTTCCGCAGATAACAAAATATACGTGTCGCTTAGTTTTTTGTCTACTAAAACATATATCAGGGAGAATTAAATCGGCGAGGGACACCTGGAGTACCTTCCTTGTGAGTGTTTTGTAAAGCACTGCATTAAATTAACTGGAGAATGGAGTTACGTAAAATTCGAAACGATTCGGAAAATATACTTCATGCGTAAATGTGTACGTTTTGCTTGCTATATGTGAAGGTCGATAGTTATAGGGGTCGTTTTCTTGTTCAAATAGAGGTTAGTAAATCGTTTTGAGCACACAGCTTTTTTTTTCATTTTGTCAGTTGTAAATTTTAGTTTCGGTTCATAATTTTCTATTTTGAGCTCATTTTCTGAGTATTATTTTAAAGAGCTGATTCGATTTTTCGTTCTTTCCGAGAAAATAGTATTTCAAATATTTGCTACACGCCATATACAATTTGGCGAAAAACTGTTCCCATCGGTCGGTAGCTCAAGCAGGAGCACTTCGGCTTCATAGTTTTGGATGGTTTTTCTTTTTATTTATCAGAATATGGATTTATAAATATAATTTTCTTTAATAATCTTCGAAAATTATAAAAATAAATAATTTTTTCAAATTACATTTTTCATGGAAAACCTGATTTTTTTTTAAAGTTTATCATGCTTTTCGCAACAAATTATTAATCAGTCAGAATTATTAATCAGAAGTATCGCACGAGCCAGAGCATTACAAAAATTATAATTTGCAGAATTTGTGAAGATTATGGAAGGAAATTATATTTATAAACATTTTGATAAATAAAAAATTGAGAAAAGTGGAGGTATCGAGAATCGAACACGCAACCTGCGAGCTACGAGGACGAAGCGCTACTGCCTGAGGTACCGGTCGATGGGAATTGTTTTTCGTCAAACTGCAGTGTAGAATATTGGAAAGTAAATTTTCTCTAAAACCGCGAAAAAGCACATATTACTGCTTTGTGAAAGTAATTTATTAATAAAATTATGAACTGAAACTATAATTTACAATCGGTGGTCTTCCCTAAACAGTCAACAATTCATACTCAAGAATTGGATGTGACTCATATAAGTTAAGAAATAAAGAACTAAATCCTATACCGCTCTGTTTCATAGTCAACAATTTATTCAACTTTACCCACATCGAAATAAAATTTTCAACGTAAAATGTAAGTACAAAATATATTCTTTCTTATTTATTTCGACTAAAAATACCAGAAAGATAATAAGCAACTACATATTTTCGAAAAAAGCATAATTTAAAAATTTTAAGTTCTAATATAATAATAGCGGCTGCACATCTAATTCAAGATCTTGTTAAAGAAGCATGAAGCTTGGCATATTCCTATATTTTACATTATATATAATATAGGGGATTTCTCATTGTTTCGAAATCCACAAGAAAAAATATGAAAAAGTTCAAAAGGTCCAATGACAAAATTGACAAACTGGTTCCTTTTGAGGAGTTCTAAAAAGTTTCCTTTCCACTTTTCGATGATTTAGACTGTAATTTGAGTGTTTCGAAAAATATAAATTTTTCCATGACAAAATTTTCTGGTGTCAAATACCTAAAAATATAAGAGGAAATTTTTGGAGACTTTTGTTTGATTAACAAATATATAATTTTTTAAGAGATAAAATAAAAAATTTCTATTCAAATTTTTCAAAATCGCCTATTCATAAAATTTACCAAAGCATTCGATAGTTCAGTTGCTTAGAGTCTGCGGCGCGGCGTGAGTTAGATTCATGGTAAGGTAGTGTTTGAAGGGTTCGAATCCTCAACGATTAATTAAGATTTTTTAAATCGCTTAAGCATCTAATTATATGTATATGTGCCAAGAAGTTTGTACGCGTGTAATAAATTAAGTGTAATAATAATAACGGGCCATTCAAAAAATACGTAACGCTTTTGTCCGAAAATGTTGACCCCTCCCCCCCCCCCTGCTACGTAACGCTTTTTCTATAGTAAGTGTAGGTAACTTTAACATTAGCGTAACGCTAGAGGTGACCCCCCCACCCCCTAAAGGCGTTACATATTTTTTGAACGGCCCCCAATATCAAAAATAATTTCTTTCGTTGTTAAATTACTGTAATTAATTTACATTTTCCGGAACTGTGATATAGAGTTCATAACCTGCGCGCCAGTACATGTTATATCGTCTCGGATTTTAAATACTATTGAAACATTCTATACATCCAGTAAAAATAGTTCATCACAACGTATAACCATTTTTTTCGCAAATCGGAAAAATATGCAACGCGTAATTTCCTAAAAAAAAACAACATATTTTGTCCCCAAAAGATACTCGGACTTCAAGTGTAGACCCTGCCTGATTTGAAATGGATTTGGTCTGAGGTATGTTGAATGCGGTCCAATTGTATATAATAGAAATGGACTGTATCTTCAAAAAAGTACTTAACGCATATTTCCATGAATGGATAATTGTCGGTCTTTTTTTTCACCCTACGGTCCTGAGAGGGAAACAGCTCAGCTCTCACATATTTTTTTTAATGTATACTTCTTTCCACACCACCCACGAGGTAAAGTATTCGGCGCTTTTTTTTTAGAGTGGTGTCCCCCAATAGGACTAATCCACTATCTCCTGTTTGCGGCTTTCCACGAAGTATGTACCTTGATGTTTCTTGAATTGCATGAAAATCTTAATATTAAAAATCCATCTCCGTTCAATTGTCATCATCATCTTTGTCGCTGCTGGTCTCAGAATCATCCTCCCTGTTTATAGTTAGAGGCTGAATTTCTCTTAGAAAGAATCCTTCTTTTTCGAAATATTCATTCTCCAATTTTTTCACATGTTTCGTGCAATTTGACCATCAAGTATTTTTCACGTAGGCCCATACGAGTTCGATGGGATAAAATTCACAGTGTGCCACGGGCAGCCATATAATTTTTACAACATCTCTTTGCATATCTTTCGCTATTTGATCAATCGAGTACATTTTCGGATAGCGATACAATTTCCTTAATGCCATCAGTTCTTTTTTCTTCATTTCGTAAAATAAAATAGCATTTTCTGGCAGAGGTAAATTTTTGGTACCATTCATTCTACTACTTCCGCTTGCGACCATCGTTTTGTTGGATTTCTGATTTCTGAATCTATCATGGTGTGATACGGGGCTTGTTCGAAGAAAATTACAGAATTACTAGGTAAGTACCTGCCGAAACCATTCCGTGCAGTTCTGCGAATTAATTTCATCGTGGTAATCTTGTGACCCTTTTTTCCAACGAAGCACTTCATACAAACGTCCAGGAAACCGTCTTTTCTACCAATATGAAGAACTATTACTGTTTCCACTGCGCCAGATGGGACTGTAAAACCTCTACGATAACCATTCGCTGTTTTAACTCTTGAACGATAATGCTCAAGGTTATCAAACTTTTCTTCTTTTCCTGCGACTTTCTGAACCCAACCTTACTGGCGTGTATGATTAGCTCCACATCACGTTTCATCACTGTAATAGAAATTCCACTCTAACTGTCTGTAGAGATTATGCATGACACTTGCCAATTTTGATTGACAAAAGACTAGCAAATCTGGAACATCCTTTTTCAACAAAGAATGGAGTTCATTAAGCGTTGAAAATTTCTTCTGCATGTAAAAATCTAAAACTTTTCGCCTGAAAGGACCCATTTTTTGATTCGGCTTTTCGAGTATTTTCCTTATATGGGCTTGCCATGGAATGCGTCCAACACTTGCGCGTGGAATGTTGAAATATCCAGCTGTTCTTTCTGAGACGTTTTTTCTTAAAGTCCGTAAAGGTCCTTCGACCTTTACGGAACAACCTTATCATCTGCAAACATCAACCTACGCACTTTCACTGACCCGAGATCCATACCTTCTTCGTTGAAGAGGGCCATTCTTAGAAACTTATCAATTAATATAATAAGCAGAAATAAGGACATAACGCATCCTTGCCTGACGCCTTGCCTAACACCTTGCCTAATATCAAACCAATCACTCGATTGTCCATTTACGTTCATACTCGCCTTACTACCTGCATATATTGTTTTTATTGCTTTTAGGAGCCATCCATTAACTCCATACTCTTCCAGGACTTCCTAAAGCCTAATTCTATCACCGTATGAAACGCTTTTTCCAGGTCAACAAATGCCCTTTTTTGTTTTTTTCATTACTCTCCGAATAAGTATTTTTGAATATATTTTGCCTGCGGTACTTAGTAAGCTGGCAACTCTATAATTATTGCAGTTACATAACTTTATCACACTTTCCCTTGTATATTGGAACGATAATCGCCTTTTTCCAGTCATTTGGAACTTTCTTAATCTCGGCACATATATTCATCAACTCGCTTAGCCTTTCTGACATATACTCATCAACGCTTTTGAGAATTTCAGCGGTAACACCTTCCACACCAGCAGCCTTACAATTCTTTACGTTCTTAATTAAAGTCCTATTCTCGGAGGCATAGATTCTTTCAACGGGGTTTTCCAACGTATCGTTTGTTATACCACAGTTGTTATGCTCCATATCTTCACTTTCAAATAATTCCCTTCAAATGTCTCCAAAACAGTCTTTTGTTCCCAGGCGGAAATATTATATATAGTTTATATATAGTGTGAAGTATTATATATAATATTCATTTGTTTTATACATTTTTTATATTAAGCAAATGAATATTATATATAATGCTTCACACTATATATAAACTATATATAATATTTCCGCCTGGGTTCCGTCTGTATCCCGTACCATTTGACCCTTGCTATTCTTAATTCCGAGTAACGGTACTACTACTTCCTTTCTTGTTGCCTTTGACCAATTTTCAATGTAATTTCTTATTTCCTTTGAGATAGTTTTGCATTTTCTCATCTTCTTCCGCTTTGATTTTAGCTTTGGTTTCTTTAACTAGTATTCTTACTTTTCTGTTTTTGTCCCTATAATCACTTTCTAGTCGAATTATTTCGTGATTATCAAGACCTGTAATATTCAACTGTGTTAGATACGCTTGCTTTATTTCGTTAACGGCTTCACGGATTCAATCATTCCATCAGTTCTTCCTACAACCGCAGTATCACTAGGGTATTCCAAAAAAAAAGAAAAGTTGAAAGTTGGAGGTGCTTCATTGGAGGACACCGGGAAAATTCTGGG
>CAKNYM010049039.1:0-13073 GCA_932195095.1 Andricus curvator
TATAGGTTTGAAATAAAACCTAAATTTCAACAAAAAAATCACAAAATTGATTCCCACAAAGTTTTTATTCGAAAAATCTAATCCTTTTTTGTGTTTTTTTTTAATGACCCATACATAACAGTCAGTATAAGTTAAATGCATTATAAAAATATTACTCTACCTTTTCAATTTTATAGAAAAAGTTACAATAATGACAATAGTGACCGCTTGCTCAACGGTAGAACATTTTTTAAGAAGTTCAACGTAAGCTGCGATATTAGAAGTTAGAACCCAATTAAAGTAAATAATATTGTATTTGAAGCATCGCTATGGGCAATATGATTTGTTACACAATTAAATTTCTCTAAAATTATTTTCTGTTACTCTTCTCAAAACAATAGCTCCCAACGCTCATATCGTCGAAAGATTTTCCGAAGAAATTGAACCAAAAGTTAAATTTTGCAACCAAAAACGAAATGAAGACATTCACTCATATTTAACAGAAATTAGAAAACTGTTTACTAAACTTTACCCTGGAAAAAGCCTAGAATGGGAATTGCGCAGCATTTATGAAAGCCGAAGAATAGAATACAAAATGTATATAAAACGTAACGATTTTGAAACTTTTGAGGAATTAGAAGACTTAGGAAACGAATGGGAAACTGAGCTAGCTAAATCTAAAATTCGAAGACAAATATTACAAATAACGGAAACTAAAACAGAGGATAAAAGCGAACAAAAGCGTCATAACGGTAACGGAGATAAAAGTAATTCTGAGAATAATAAAGAAGATTCAAGGGAAAATAAAAACTGTAAAAATGATAATCGAAACAAAAACCAAAATCAAAATAACCAGGGTAAAAATCAATATAAAAAAATATTTCCATTTTTACCATTTGGATTTCCATTCCTACCTTTTCAAAATCAATATCAACAAAATTTTAGACCTAATTACGGATCTAGATTTCCACCTGGTTTCCAACCTAGATTCCAAACCAAATTATCACCTTCTATTCCAAAACAATATACCAGGATATCCATTCTACCCTTACAATCAAATGTTACCAATGTTTAACCAAATAACATTGGGTTCAGTTCAAGGTCAAAGTAACCCAATGATCGAATTCCCCAAGCATAAAACGGAAAGTAATTTAGGTAATAATAACGGTAAGCAAAATTCCCAAAAAACAAATTTCGAGTATAAAAATAAAAAACCGGGCAACAATTCTAACAGGGATGTGCAAAATAAAGCAAGTTCAAACTCAGACAAAAAACATAACAGTAACACAAACGCGAACGAAAACACAAATAACTTAATTTCTTATCCTAGTGGACTAGCGGGCCATTTCGAAAGAGAATGCCCATATTACGGTTATAATCAGGGAAACTGGAAGGACGGGTATTAGGTCCGAAAATAGTACAACCTATTACCAAACCGCCAGAAATTTTAAATTCGGATAAAGTTAAACAAACGGAAACACGTTTTCATCTGATGACAAAATTCGAAAATAGTTTATTTCAAATTTTGATAAGTACAGGTGCTAAACATTCTTACATGGGCAAGGAATTATTGGAAAAAATAAAAAATTCCAATTATTCAATTTTCAAATTAAAAATTAATTAATTAATTTCCAAGATAAAAACAACAAATCGAATTTCGGAGGGAGCATTAATTTAAAAAGTACTAGAGATATTAAAAAAAGCATTACCAAGAATAAAGATAGTGAAATCCCCCAGTAACGATAAATCCAAACACAAAAGACTCATTTGATTTAGACAAACAAACGAGATAACCGAAATAAAAGGTAGGAACGAATGGATCAATTACAAAAATAAGACGATTATATCAAATAATATTTCGGAGACATTAGGAAAAATCAACGGAGAAAATAACTGTTCTTCAAAGATTTGCGAAGGTATTGTTGAGCTTAACGATAGCCAACAATCCGAATTAGAAAAACTCTTGGAAAATAAACTTTAAATTTACCAGGGCAAAGAACATAAGGCAACTCACTTAACAAAACACAAAATAGATGTTCACGGTCATGACCCCATTAAACAGCGACATTACCGCGTGAGCCCTAAAATTAAAGAAATAATTTATCAAACTGTCGATAAATTATTACTTGTTACGATTGGTCCAACCCGGTAGTGATGATAAAAGAACCGAGTAAAGATTATAGATTTTTCCTAGACTTTAGAAAGGTTAATAATATTACAAAAAAGGACCTTTATCCAATCCCACTAATGACAGAAATTCTTGACACTTTAAGATCGGGCAAATTAATTTCAAAAATCGATTTAAAGTTAGCTTACTTACAAGTACCGTTAGAGGAAAATTCAAAACGATTTAAAGCGTTCACAGTCCCTGGAAAAGCATGTATAAATTTAAAAGGTTGCCATTTAGTTTAACCAATGCTCCAGCCACTTTCCAGAGACTTATAGATAAAATTATTACTCCAGATTTAAATCCAAACGTTTTTAGTTATTTAAATGGCATTGTAATAATGTTTTTTAAAGTTAACGAACAATGACTCCAAGTGGAAAAGGACAAAACCCAACAAATCCTAGAATTCCCTGAACCAAAAAACATCAAACATTTACAACGCATTATAGGGATGGCAAGTTTGTACGAAAAATTTTTTCCACACTTTTCCGAAATAATGAAACCGTTAAATAGATTGTTAAAAAAATATAAGACATGGGATTGGAGATTAGAACAGGATAAGGCCTTTCAAAAAATTAAAGACCTTCTAACATCAGCACCAATTTAGTCATGCCCAGACTTTACGCAACCCTTCAACCTCGAAATTGATGCGAGCAATACGGGGTTAGGAGCCGTACTTATTCAAACAATAGACGGCACAAACTATGTAATCGCGTACGCAAGCAGAGGCTTGAATGGTGCTGAATCTCTGTACTCAGCCTCAAGAAAAAGAATGTCTAGCCGTGGTTTGGGCAAGACTCTCTTAAGATCAGGAGAATCAGGAAAAAATATAGCGTTCGCGTTAACTTGTAGCGTAGAAAAACGGAAAGCGGACGTTGACGATAAAACAGATGAATGGTACTTAACCAAAATGAGACAAATCAGAAAAAGACCGGAAGAATACGAAAAATGGTGATTACGGGACTTACAACAATACTTTTTTAGACCAGACCCATTAAAATCAAAACTATTACGAGACTCAAATTCTTGGAAATTAGACGTACCCAAAAAACTTAGAGCTCAAGTCTTACGGGAAAATCACGACGAAATTCAAGCAGGACATTTAGGCTCACAGATAACTTACGCGAAAATATCCGAACATTACTTCTGGCCAGTGGTATATTTGGGCTTGATCAATTGCGTAAACAGTTGCCAGACTTGTCAAAGAGTATGTAACGATGTGTATCGCTGGGGGGGGGGGGGGTTTGGACACCCTCTTATTTATCCCTTCGGACGCTTCAGCCTAGTCAGGGTTGGTTTCAGGGATAAATAATGTAACGTCGGTTTTATTTTCAGAGTAAACATGTATGGGTTTATTCCCCTATAAAGTACAAATCTAACTTTAAATCTAAGTGTGAGTGTGACCGTGAGTATGTCGAAAATGTGTGTGTGTGTGTCCGCGTCTACAAATCCTCGGGTGTACGTGTAAAGTCTGCGAGTCTTAATGTAGAGAAGAAACGAAGGTTAGTTGTGGTGCGTGAGTGAGCGCGAGAGAGAGACAAAGCGGATGCTCAGCGTGCACAAGCGTGTTCAGGCCGGTCCCTGTAAGCATGTTAAAAGCGTTAAGCGGTCGGGTTCGCGGGTCAAGCGGATCATCGGCGAGCGAGGCGAGCGTCGCCCCCCCATCTTGTCTCCCTCGGAAATCGGTAGCGGTACGGTGCGGAGAGAGATGGAGAGAGGGGAAGGAGGTGGTTTGCGGGCCACAGGACGTGCGTGGTCACCAGGTCCGGTTGGTCAGGTCGGTCAGGTTGATGTTAGGCGGCAGGGGATGACCCCGGTTGGCCCAGAGTAGGCTGAATGTGAGTCAGCGTACCCCTTTGTCCGATGGACGACCATAGTTGCTCCAGGTAGTCGTAAATCGAGTGGGCCCGTCCAAGCGGGCACAGAACTCAGGTTAGTCCAGATTTGTCTGGGTATGAACCAGCGAACCACTTTGCCCGACGTACGGCCATAGTTGCGCCAAGTGGTCATATGTCGGGTGGACTACATCGAGAGTTCTCGCGGGAGATGTCTAGGTTGTGAAGGGCGGCTTCCAAGAGGAAGGGGGCGTCAGACAGGTTACCCTGGTTGGCGCCAACCCTTGCCTAGCGAATCGTGGCCGTAGTTGCTCCAGGCGGTCACGATTCGCCTCGGCCTCTAAGCACAGTGCAAATTCCCCAGGAGTTCGTCGGCTGTTGGTCCCAGTCGCTCTACCATAGTAGCTCCAGGTGGTAGAGAGACCAGTCAGTTCGTCGAGCGCAGGCACCTCGGTGTAGCCGGCTTGCCGCTCCCGGCGAACTGTCCCTTATCCCGCGACCGCGAGTCCTTTTAATGTCTCGTGGCTGATGAATTGGCGGGGCGCGCAGGCGCGCCATCGTTTCTCGCGAGAACGGGGGTAGTCGGCTCTCGCCTCGTGACGCGTCGATCGATGACGCGCGCGTTTCTTCTATATATGTGTCTATGAATGCAACGAGCAGAGGTACTGCTGGTTACAAGTAAAACCGTGTAATAAAAATAAAATAGGATTAATGGGGAAGAGAATTGTCGAAGAGCCATGGACCATGGTAGCAGCTGATATCATGGGACCATTACCGATTTCCAAAAAGAGAAAAAATCAATATATTTTAGTTTTTGTAGATCTATTTACAAAGTGGGTCGAAATAATCCCAATTAAAAAATCCAACGGGATCACAACAGTCAGAATTTCCGAAACGAGTTTACGATTTACAGTTCGCAATAAATACTATCCCTTCCTCGACCCCCCCCCCCCCAACCGGTATTCCCTCGAGGGCTGCCACCTATACCGCCAGCCTATTGTATATATATGGAATACACCCCCTGTGACGTTCCTTCCTTTCCCGCTTATCGAGCTCGACATCGTTCGCCTTTTATATTAGCACCGTGTGCCCGTACAGGCGCCTAAAGCTAAAACATCTTGCGGCCCCGGCTAACACTCCGGACAGCTTGTTCTTTCTCTATGCATCACCATAAGGCTGCAAACCCCCGACACATGACCCCGCGGTCAACCCCTTAGCCCAGAGACTCAACCCCGTGGCTAACCGTGCAGATTCGCGAACCCCCGAGTGCTGAACATTTGAATGCCCGATCGGGATCAGGAGGCCAGAAGTATCCATCGACTACGACAATCCTCCTGTGAAGCAGCCTGGTCCTTCAACCAAGAGCCTACTGTACCCCGAGCCAACCACATTACCGGTTTCTAAAACCCCGCCTCACGCGGAATACGATCCTGAATACCCCGGCTTGAACGGTTTCCCTCTCAAGGACGCCGCCCAGGAAGAGGATCCTTTTAATTACTAAAACATTTTAAAGCATCTTTAAATGATTTAAAACTGCCTTGAGGTTGTATTTCTTAAGAAATTTGGTACAGAATTTTGAAATCAATGGACAGTATGGAAGGACTATAATTTTGATCCAGATTAAAATCATTGTTTTGGTTATAGTTGTTAATGTTATTATTATTGTTAGTGGGTATGGTGTGTAGACGACGTTCTATCTGCTTGGTAACATATTCAATTGGAAAACCTTTAGATTCAAAAGTTTTGGTTATTATTTTTAAATTGCTGTCATGGAAAGAGGGGTGTGCAAGTTTTATTGCCCGACCAAATAAACTATTGATAACGCTATTTTGTATGGAGGATAAGTGATTGAGCCCCGGCTTGAACGGTTTCCCTCTCAAGGACGCCGCCCAGGAAGAGGATCCCTAAGATTCCGACTACGGAGACGTACTCACCCTTAGCGCCTCCCTGATCCGCCTTATCGGTCCCCCATCCGATATCCTTCAACGAAAAGTGAGCCTCGTGTAATAAGAAGCGTGTTCCTAAACCTCGAGTAAAACTTTTACGCATAGATAAAGTGAAAACAGTGGCTAGGTACCTTGTGGAAAAAGGCCTATGGAATAAATGCTTTAAGAACAAAATTTCATCGAACGCTAGTGAGTGTGTGCGTCATCGGCCGCCCATCCGATACCCTACGACAAGAAGGCTGCCCCGCGTTATAGACCATGTTTCCCGCAGATCTAGAGTGGAACTCCTGCGTGTAGACGATTAGATGGGCCAACCCCCAGCGTGAGGATACTGCGGCCGACTCTCTGGATAGACGAAGGAGTCAGCACTGAGAAAAGAAGAGAGAGACCCCGAAGTAAGGGAGTTTCTCAACTCACCCATTATACACCGATCCTTCTTAGGACCCTCAACAATCGGCCCTTTTTAGGGCCACCAATATTTTTTACGTGGAATGGTAATTCTTTGGTTCAGTAATAAGAGCCCGCTGGACCTTTACCCATTCCTCGGAAACATATGACGATTGCCATTTAAGGATACCTGGCTTGCATCACAACTGTGGACTACAATTTTCTGGCGCCCAACGTGAAGCCACCTATTCTTATAGGTTGTCGCTGGGTATTGGTATTGGCACATCTATGCTCACGGCCTGAATTCAACTTGACTCACAGGGATGACAGCCCGCATACCCAACCCCCGTGTCCTGAGGAGTCAAGTCGTCCACAGAGGAAGCCCATCCACTTCCAGGAGTGGAAAGCAACACCCGGTGGCGCCCAACCTTCATACCCCCAGTCGGAGCCCTACTTCCGATCCCACCAGCTGGGAGCTCTCCCCACCTGCTTTGTCCTCACTTCGATGCAGGTCTACTTCCGACTTCCTGATAGGAATAACTGCTCCCCCTGGTAAGCTAAAGAATCGAGTTCTTGAGCAAGGGCCGACATCGGGCTTGCAAAACGCCCCAAAAACTGCAGGCATTATTCAACAATTGCCCCTTAACAGCTCCAAACGCGGTTCAGGAGTTAGCTCAGCACCACCAGCCACAAACATGGAGGAATTCGCGTCTTTCAACACGGTACCCCTTCCAAGTGGTTCGAGTTTAGTGACGGTTACGTGCTCTAATCCGAACCAGGATCCAGCCTCCAGAAAAGTCCCAAAGACTATCCTCAACAGTGGGTCCAACCAGAATTAGGTCTCAGCTCCTGATCTCATCTCGAACTTAGCGCTGGACGATGGGAGTAACAAAAACTTGAATCCCGTTCCCGGTTCTAATCGGGACGCATACCACCCCTCTCATTACACTGGGATATCAGTCCCACCTCACAGTGGTGCCCAAGGACCCTCCTTAAACGGTGTTCCAGAACCCACCTCCAACGGGACTCATGTTCTACCCCATAGCGGTGCTCAAGCGCCCGCCTTCAACGGTGTTCAGGTACCCACCTCCAGCGTGACTCATGTTCCACCCCACAGCGGTGCCTAAGCGTCCGCCTTCAAGGGAGCTCAGGCACCCTCCTGCAGCGTTGCCCGAGAATCCGCCTTTAACAGTGTTCAAGCACTCACCTTCAACGGTACTCACGTTCCCGCCTATAGCGGTATCCAAGCGCTCGCCTGCAATGAGACCCAAGGACCCACTCTGAACGAAAATCAAATACCTGTCTACAACGGGTCCCATGCCCCTGCCTCCAATGGTGCTGAAGCACCCTCCTACTACGGTGCCCCAATACCCGTCTACAGCGGGCCTCAAGCACCCGTCTTCAATGGTACTCAAGCACCCTCCTACTACGGTGCCTCAGCACCCGCCTACTACGGATCCCGAATGCCCGCCTACAACTATGCCTAAGCCTACCCATATTTCTGGGTGCAAACACACACAGCCTATGGGACCCAGCCACCTCTCGGCAATTGTGGAAAAACTTATCCCTGGGTGGCCTATCCGATGACGGCCGAGGACACGGGCATGGCCTGTGGACCCCTCAAGCCGGAATTTAGCGGCCCGGTTGTGGGATCCTTATAAAGTTCTGGCGTTTGAGTGAAACCGTTTTCGCGAACTTTTAATTCAGCGCTTCGACAACCAGGCCACGCACGGACGTTTGTTGTCTACCCTCTATTGACAGAAGCAGGGTGAAAGGGAGCCAGTGAGCGTCTTTCTACACAAGAAAATGCTTCTGAACAGCCGGCTGAGGAGAAACGAGTCCGAGGAGACCCTGGTGGCCTCCTTCCTGGAACTGCTACGGCCGACCATCCGACATGAGATACGGGCAGATAGCATCCGGACCTATCACGACTTGGTCACGTTTGCCAACAATGCCGAGGCAGACGAGATCGAACTGCAGAAAAATGCGGATCGCAAGAGCGAAAACAGCACCGAGCCAAAGCCGGTGGTCTAGCAAGTCGACGCCAAGGACGCTTCACCAAGATGTTGGTATTTAGTACGGCGGTTAGTCAAACCTACCTTGCATTTTATTCTAGAGCATTCAGAATTGGCACATTTTTAGTATATACCCCCAGCTTACTTTTTAGAAGTGGAAACAAGGCTGCAACCCCGGGAGAGCAGCGGCATAGCGGGTTGCCTGCCTAACAGGGGTAGATCTCAATAACTTAAGAAATCGTCCGTTTCGGTGACTTCTATGGGCCAGGATCGGTCCTCCACTTGACATTTAGTAGTTTAAGGCATATGTCACCCATTGTGATAGTTTGTGGCAGCGGATTGCCTGAATTTCAGGGGCACACACATAAAATACCTGAATCACAGAGTTTCTATCAAAATTTCTTGCACAACTGGTATAACTGCGGCATTTTTTGATGAAACTTGACTCTACTTCACCTTTGTCTTATGTAGACTGTCATAATTTACGTCTAAAGTTGTTACTCTTTGGTAAACAACTATTTAGAAAAGCTCTATTCACTAAGTCTCAGTCGGGAAGTCAAAAATAATTTAATTTTAGTTGACGATTAATTTATTTATATAGCTAAAGAGAAAATAGTGTCATAAGTTTACGAAAAGAGAAAAATCAAATTAAATTCTTGGAATACAGAAGAAAGATGACATGTCAACAATGCTTTGGCACTAGAAAATGGCACTAATAAAAGTCTTTTTGGCATGCACATTTACAAAATTTATAACATGTTACTTTTGCTTTCGAGCAATTGCAGTTACCCGAACACTCTTTCTTGCATTTGCATGAAATAGTTGCGTTTTTGCAGGCTTCTTGAGCTGTAGGTCTAGATCTATAGTGAATAGTGCATCCTTCTGGGCATAATTTTCAACATCATGCAGAAGGGTTGGGCAAGTGTATCACGGCATGGAGCATCTGGCTGGCCATCAGTCCCTCGTAGGCTGCTCATCTTATTTGAAGTTCTAGCGAGTCTTCAGTTGGCGGAATGCACAAATGGGGCTTCGATTTTGTAAACAGTGCTCGGCGGCATTTAGTGACACTTTCATACTGCTTCGAACTGAAATATATTATATAAATTATTGCATTCCGCTGTTATACTCTTATTGAAAGTATATTATGATTCTATCTACTTACGGATCATACAAGGCCATGCCAACCGACTCTATTCCCGGCTTAGCTGCCTCAACTACAATCTTCATTAGGTGTTCCCGGGAGGGAATGACTTCAGGATGAAGTTGCAAGGTGTGCGAAGCTGACTTCTTGTCGATCTTATAGAAAGATGGAACATTGTCATTCTCTGTCAGAGAATAGAAGGCTGGAAGTACTGGTAACAAAGCTGGCCCTGAAAGCATAAATAATATTTAAAATTGGTCAAATTTGATTTCTATTTACGGTGTATACCTACAGAAGTGCCTTCAAAAGGCCTTACCTAAAGATGAAAATATCTCGTGTATGGCCAAGTATCGCTGCTGCTTTCCAGTTCTGAGAAGAATCCACAGTTCTTCCATATACGGAAGTTTATACAGGCAGGAGACAGTCAAAACCACAACATCGGTATCACAGCAACGAATGAGAATTTTCGTATTCTCGTGTTTGCGCATGTGAGCCAGGCTGCAGCGCAAGCCACCGCTCCGAGCGTTCGGACAGGGGAAACCATACGGCACTCAGCAGACGGCAAGATGTATATACACGCATGTTTCTTCATCAATTATTAGGTTTTAGTTTAATAGGAGGTAGTTTCATCAAAAAATCCCGCAGATATATCAGTTGTACAAGAAATTTTGATAGAAACACTGTGATTCCGTTATTTTCTGTTTGTACCCCTGAAAGGTAGGCAACCCGCTTCCACAGCTCATCGCAATGGTCGACATATGCCCTAAACTACTAAATGTCAAGTGGTGGACCGATCCCAGCCCATAGAAGTCACCGAAACGGACGATTTGTTAAGTTTTTGAGATCTACCCCTGTTAGGTAGGCAACCCGATATACCGCTGCTCTCCCGGGGTTTCAACCTTGTTTCCACTTCTTCAAAGTAAGCTGGGGGTATATACTTCAAATGTGCCAATTCTTAATGCTCTAGAGTAAAATGCAAGGTTGGTCGCAATATCGTCCATTAACCGCCGTACTAACTGTCCAGGACGGCATCTGAATCGCGACTGTCCCGAAAGGAACGAAGCAGTGGAAAAATCTGGTAAGAGTAATTCCAACCCGCTCGAAACGAAAGAAAAGAATCCGATTCCAAGAAACCATGCATAATTTTATTCATCCACGTTATCTAACAATGGAGCAGATTCAAAATTTACAGCCCTGTTCCGAGAATGCTGATGTGGCCATCGACGACGTATCAATGCACCTGGTGAGTGAATTGTTCGCTGCATTCTTCTTTAGTTCCAAGATGAGAGACCCTGTTATCTGAGGTGATCTCTTGATTTCGGAGCAGGAGGTAATTTATAATAAACTGCAAGGATATCTGTACACTGGAAAAGACCAGCGTATCACAATTCGATTGATTCAAGAGAATCCTGCAACAAAGATGTTTAGCGTTCCACAGGGAAGGACATCTGTCTCAAACGCGGTCTATCATTCACAAAATCATTTTGATAACCGACTGACCGATTAGCAACGTCCTTATCCATACTCTCAAGAGAAAAAGTGGATCATCGAGGTGCAGATTCAGAAAATGCTGGATCTGCGAATCATTGAACCATGCGTGTCCCCGTATTGCTCACCAATCCTTCTAGTAAAAAAAGAAAAACGGATAATTAAGATTTTGCATAGATTTCCGTCGCTTGAACGCAATTACAGATGATACCACGCAGGATCTACCATTGATCCAAGGCTCCTTAAAGGAACTTGGAAAGGGCAAAGTATTCACTACTGTGGATCTGAAAAGCGGGTATTGCCAGGTGCTAATCGACCCCGAGTCTCGGAAGTGCACAGCTTTCGCATCACCAAACGGGGGAATGTACCGTTTTTTGAAAATGCCTTGCGGCTTGAAAAAACGCTCCAAATACATTCCAGACTCTCATGTCTCAAATAGTACTTCAAGGGTACATTAATCATTTTGCATCGTATATATCGACGACATAATTGTTACCTCGCAAAACTGGAAGTATCACCTCTTACAAATTAGCATTGTACTAGAGAGACTAGAAATTCATGGCCTGACCCGTGCTCTGGATAAATGCTTCTTTGCTGGGTACGCGAATATGTGCCGATGGCATTGAACATCACAGGCTTAAGAAGCTTTTCATAGAATAAAGGAAGCATTCAGCGATCCATTGCAGCTAGGCAGGCCCGATCCTGATCCCCCCTTCAGTCTTCGAATACACACTAGCGATATCGGAATGAGTGCCGTTTTATTTCAGGTCCGTTCTGATGAATCGAAATCCATTCTCAGCTACCAAAGCGCAAAAGTTTTACCGACAGAAGTTTGCTACGAAAAAACTGAAAAGAATTGCCTGGCGATTATCTGTAGAATTAAAAAATACAAACTATTGCTAAATCAAAAGTTCACGTTGATTACAGACAATCGATCTCTAGACTGGTTGGACCGATATAAAGGTACCAGCACCAAATTAGAAAAATGGGCTTGTCTGCTGGGCAGCGTTAGCTTCAACCATAAATATTGCCCTCCTTCACAATCAGCATTGCCCGGTGCACTAGCGTTACGACCAGAGGAAGCAAGTGTTTTGGGAGCGCCTGACGACGATTAGCAGTTATTGCCATCACGGTTTGAATCGGGTCCCAGAACTTCCGGTGTCTATCTTCCCGGTAACAAGGAGTTCATTGGAACGCATTGGAACGTTTCAATGCGTTTTAATTGCATTTTTGTCTGAATGCTTATTAATGCGTAAGGCGCAATGAAACGCATTACAATAAAAACTTAAAATGAACAGCATTAAAAGGCATTGGCATGAATGCGAAGTTAATGAAAGGGCATTTAATGGCATTGAAATGAAGGAAACTGTGTATATGCTACATAACGGAATAATTATGAAAAAAGCAAACTAAACAATTTTCAAAAAAAAACTTTTTTATAATTATAAAAATTTAGGACCAGACAAATGTTTCTTAGTGCTTCTCATTTGATTTCCCAAATTTTCAACTCGATATCGCGTTTCGTGTGCACGTAAGTTGGTTTTGAAAAAAATGTCAAAAAAAATGTTGAGGTTATGCTCACATGGCCTTAAATTGAAAAGCTTTTCAACTTACCCGCTTATTTTAATATTACTCCCTCCTGTATGTCGGCCTTTCCGCCGTTATTCAGAGAGACGAGGATGTGGTATTTTTGCGTTGGCGAATGCTTCGCGGCATCACATTTTTTATTCTTGACGTATGAACTTTTGTTGAAACGTTTCGCGAGAGTAAAAGCACATACGCGAACATCTTGCAGTTATCACTAAAAAGTATCAAAATGCGAGAATGTTCCACAACGAAATGCAATGACCATGCTCACTTTTCGGCTACTATATCACTTTCGCGTCTGTTCCTCAGTTCCTATATGGTTCCTATTCTTCTTAAATGGCATTAGCCTTGTCAATGTAATCTGCCGCAGAAGGCATTGTATGGCATTCAACTGAAAAGATCTCGAAACAGCATTGAATGGCATTAAGCCGATTTAATACTTTATGTCATGAAAGACATTGTATGGCATTCAAGTGGATGTCTCGGCGAACCGCATTAAATGGCATTAACCCAATTCAATACTTTGTG